>CAUYPK010043702.1:0-18263 GCA_963574355.1 Loris lydekkerianus
CATACACTGGTTTTATAGACCATTTGACAAATTTTCATCACACTGGTTAACATAGCCTTCCTAGCTTTTTCTTAGTTATTGTGTTAATTAATTTATATTCTACATCTAGGAAGTGTCACATGTACCCTTGTAAGATGCACCATAGATGTGGTCCCATCAATCACCCTCCTTTCACCCATTCTCCCCTCTCCCCTCCCCTCCCTTTCCCCTTTCCCCATATTCTTAGGTTATAGTTGAATTATAGCTTTCATATGAAAGCTATAAATTAGTTTAATAGTAGGGCTGAGTATATTAGATACTTTTTCTTCTATTCTTGAAATATTTTACTAAGAAGCATATGTTCCAGCTCCATCCATGTAAACATGAAAGAGTTTCCATCTTTCTTTAAGGTTGCATAATATTCCATGGTGTACACATACCACAATTTATTACCTTCTCACCTTCTCACCAGAGCAGTTCTCAAACTTTAGCTTGCATCAGAATCACCAGGAAGGCTGTCAAACTACAGATTTCTAAGTCCCACCCCTTGAGTTTTCCCCTTAGTAATAGGAGAATTTGCATTTCTGACAAGTTCCAAGTTGATACTGGCAGGGAGCTTCCTGTGTAAAGATTGCACTTTGAAAATGACTATATTCCAACATCTTTCTGAAAAGTTCACAAAGTGCTTATTAACATGCCTATAATTGCTCTCAACACACTGCCTGACATACCTGTATCAAAAGCAAACAAGTTAAAAGAAAACTTTATAAACAGGATAAATAAAAATGGCATTTTCTAAGTTAAGGCTTGCAAGAAAAGGTATTTCTCTTTATTCTTCTCTTTGTCAAAAAGTAAACATTGACATACTGAATTATAGTTTAAAAATGTTTTAAAGACATTTATACAACTATTCATAGCAATATAATTCATATGAGATGATGGCTGGAAACAGGATGGATAAATTACAGTATATTCATGTGACAAATATTCTAGAGTAATAAAATGGAACTAACTACCAGCACATATATAAGAAGGAAGAATCTTATAAATATTATGTTGAGTTAATGAATCCAGATACAAAATAAAATATTTATATGCAATTTTAAAACAATCAGAACAGGTTAGTGGTTAACTTTGGGGAAAAATGGGTGTGGTAATCAGGAGAGGGTATAGTAGGAAATTCCGGAATGCTGGGAATAATCTATTTCTTGCCATGAGTGCATTAGTTTTTTATATTTATTGAGCTATCTGCACTGGTGCCCTTATGGGAAGAGGAGGTTAGAAAGCTAACACACACAAACCAAGCTGGGGGTGACCATGTGAGGACACAGGGAGAGGCGCTATCCACCAGGCAAGGGGACAATTCTCAAAAGAAGCCAACTCTGCTGACAATTTGGTCTTGGCTTTGTAGTCTTCAGAACTGGGAGAAAATCAATTTTTATTATTTAAACTACCCACCCTGTGTTATTTTGTCATGGAAGCCCTAGCAAACTAACACACCACAATAACTTCTATATCAATTATTATTGTGTTTGTTTGGAGAGAACAGGAAGGAAGGTAGTTCTGAACAATGTTTCCATAGTCCTAAAAATCAAAGGAGAAAAGTTTTCCAAGCTTTTCTTTGTGCTCTATATTAACACAATTGTCCACTGATTCATTGGTCTAAATTGTGAAAAGAAATTCATTTCTAAATTTTCTTCCTTCCTCAAATAATTTATTATGTCCCCAATATTCCTACTATGAAAACGAGGCAGAACAATTCAATGTGGAATGTTTCTCTGCTTAAATAGAAATGCTGTTCACCAGTGTCCCTCACTAATACCCTTACTGATTTCTTTTATAGCATTCTATAATGTGACAATTTTACATTTTGTCACTCCTAGTCCACAGTGCCCAGTTGTTTGATCTGGATGTTCCTGTGAAAGTACTTATTAGATGTAATTAACATTTCATTAGCAGAGTTTTAATACAGCAAATCACCCTCCATGTTGTGAGTGGCCATAACCAATCAGTTGAAGGCCTTGAGAGTAAAGACTGAAGTCTCTCAAAGAGGAAAGAAGAGGGAGGAATTCTCCCCTAGACCATCTTCAGATGCAAGGTTGCAATATCAGTTGTCATCAGAACCAGGCGGCTAGCCTATTCTGCAAATTTCAACCTGCAGCTCCCCCACAATCAAATAAGCCACCTCCTTGAAATAAATCTCTCTGTAGAGAGAGAGATTATTTATCTTTCTACTTATAGACAGATAGAAGTTCCATTTCTCTGAAGAACTCTGACAAACACTAATACATAAAAAGTTTTTAAATTTTTAAGTAAGACTCAACTTTTGCAATTTTCTTTTGTAGCTTCATCATTTCTTCCTCTTCTTCTATTTGTAAAAGGTGAATACAGAAAGAAAAACAAATCTGATTTGACATTAAACTTCAAGTGTAAACTTATTGCTAATAATTGTTTATCCCAAAGGTCCACAAACTCTGCATAAAGCTATATAGTTACTGTCTTAGGCTTTGGGGTCCATCTATGTGGTTTCTGAACAATGACCCACCTCTGCTGTGGTAGTGAGAAATCCCACATAGACAGTCCAGGAACAAATAGGCGAGACTGTGTTCCCACAGCGCCCACGCTGACCTACACACCCGGATACATGTATTTGAGTTTCATGTAATTTTTACACAGCACAAAATATTATTCTACTTTTGTTTCTTCGACTACTTAAAAATAGAAAATAATAAGTTCGCTTTTTCATTCACCTATTGAAATATCTGTTGGTTGCTTCCAAATTTGGGTAATTATTATAAGGAAAGCCACTATAGACACCCTAAAAATATACCCCCCAAAAAATCATTGTTAGCACAAGAGCTGTACATATACAGGTAACAGGCCATATTTGGTCCACTGGTCATAGTTGGCTGATTCCTAATCTAGCAAGTCTTTTTTTTCTTTTTTTTTTAACAGATGTAGTTTATTTTATTAAATTTTTTCTGTATTTTCTAAATTTTCTATAATGAATTCCTTATAACAGAAAAAATGTTATTTCAAAAAACACCCATATATTTTCTAAGGAGACTAAGTTCAAAATGTTTATGCTTACTCATTTTCATCTTCATCGTCAAAAGAAAGGAGGCCACTGTTTTTTTGTTTTGTTTTGTTTTTTTTTAATAGATAAAAATATGCACCATAGATGTGGCCCGACCCATTACCCTCCCTCCCCCCAAACCTCCCCCCTCCCTTCCCCTTCCTTGGTCCTTTCCTCATAGTCTTGTGGCATTGTTGGGTTATAGCCTTCATGTGAAAGCTATAGTTTAGCTTCATAGGAGGGCTGAGTACATTGGATACTTTTTCTTCCATTCCTGGGATACTTTGCTAGAGGAAAGTACTAGGAAAATATTTTTGTTATATCTGGTATTTTGCTACAGAGTGAGAGATTTCTTATAGAAACTAAATTTTAGAGCACAACAACACAGTCCATATGCCTGGAGGACAACAAGACTTTTCAAGGATGCTGCTAATTAATGGCATTTGGAGTCATGAAGAAGAAGAAACAACACTATTTCATTTTCAGCACTTTCTTGAGAGCATTGCCAAGAGCATCCGCTTATGTCAAAGACTGTACCCACCAGCCACGACCTTCCATCATTTTTTTTTTTTTAGGTTTGCTTTGTTTTCTGCATGTACATTCAGTTGATTTTTCTAGGAACGTAAACTACTGAAATCGATATCGTGATCAACCATTATTACCTTCTTCATGCCATCTCACAGCTCTCTCCTGTAAGCAAGATGTCAGGGCATTTTTATTGTATTGCTATTTACTCTTCAGTTCAATAGTTTTTTCAAAGCAGGCACGGCATTGACATTTAGCAGTATTAATCTCTGCCAGTGCAATATGCCTAATTGGTTTTAATGAAATAAAGAAGGAGAACTTTGTGGGAAAATTGGAAAAAAGCTGCAATGAACTAAGATCATTGTTTTCAGATATTTTCTAAAGTCAATGGCATTGACCAACAGAAAACAGAGTGCCTATAAACAGCACTTAGTCCTCCACAAATTGTCAAGGTTATGTTACTGAAAATAGGGCTAAGAGTCATTTCCATCTTGAAATTTGTTTATTAGGAAAGAATTTGAATATCAAGGCCAAAGATAGGTAATAGAACGGTAATCGTTCTAGCAATAATTTTGCTACTAAAAGCCTCTTTTATCAATGTAAAGATAACCACTGACTCCCAGTGCAGACACACAGAAAAATCTACATGGCTAAAGAAAATTATGCAATGCTCCTAATGAAAATCAAACTATAAATCTTCAAGTTATGTACATGGAATATCTTATCTATCCCTTTCCTTTCAATATCATGGGGGTTACTTGTAAAAGGTGTTGCTAAGTATATATGGAGTAGATTTTTTAATGATATTTAAAAATCATCTGTTTAAAAAATGAAAGTTCAGAGAGTATAAGACTATGCCCACATAAATTCCCTTTATAGGTTTTGTTGGCAGATGGCAGAAATACCTGTAAGACACTAGGACAGATTCAGAAGCACCTCAGAAGCAACATGGCTCAGTGAACCAAGCAATTGAATGTAACTCTGGGTAATCTGTATTCTAATACTGATTTTTCTATTGCCTCATTGAATCTAAATCTACCCTATGTGTATAGAGAGTACGCTGACATGGGGCATGTAAGTATGCCATCAGAGTTGCAGATAAAAAATAACACAGTTTACCAAGGACAACTTTCCTTTCATCATCTCCCAGATCCTAACTCTTTAACCATGCGTACACAGTAAAAGCTGCTACCCTCATACTAAAAATGCATGCTTCGACAAGGCCTGAAATCATGGTCCAGAAAGTGTGAAAACAAGCAGTTTGATTGCTGAGAGATAAAGTAAAATGGTTTTCTATACAAGTATCTAGGAAAGGGGTTCAAAAATAATAATTTTTGAAATAAAATAGCTCCTCCATACAATGTGTTCTTTATTCAAAGTCTGTTATTATATTTTATTTGTCTTATTTTCCTTTGAAAGTTTTGCATATTTTTAAGGCTCACTGGTAGATTAGACTGGTAGATTCACTGATTTACTGAGCACTAAAAATAACTCATGATAAGGAAGAATTCCTTATACACCTGTTAGGTTTTCCCCCGTCTCAATAGAAATGATCCAAAACTGCTCAAGACTAGGCTGCTGATTTTTCTTCTTGGCACTCTCAAGATTCAGGTCTTAAGGCTAAGAGCCCTTATGAAATCTTTCTCAGACTCACCTGGAGAGAACAGGATGTTGCTGAGGACAGTCTCCAGGCCTTATGAGGTGAGCTAATAAATGTAGGAATTACAGGTGCTCACGTTGACTCACCCACCCTCTGTCTATAGCACAAGTACAATCTCCACTTCCCCTCATTACTCTCTTACCAGCTCAGGAGCTTTTTCTATCCTGCACAGAGGACTAATACCTCACAAAGAAGTAGCCTAGAAAATCCACAACACCTTGCACCACAAAAGTCAGTCAGCTTTGTCATTCTTTAGCCCAGATAAACATAGTAGTAAAATCAGCAGCTGTGATGTATGGAATTCCAGCTTGAGATTACTAACAAATGTAGCAGGAATAAAAATAAGAATATGATGTAAAATTGGTCACTTGGACTTTTTGAAGATATCTAGAAACAATCTATATACTTTCAGCAACTACATCAGATTTAACTTTAAAACTACTTTATATTTAGATAATACTTTATAATTTAAAAAATCACATATCTTCTTTTATTTGATTTCTACAGCTGTTTCTATTGCATTTGTTCCTTTAGGAGAGATGTCTTCAAACATTATAAAGGATTTAATCATATGGTAAAAATGTGCTAAGAATTTCTAATGAAATCTATTGTGAATGTGAATATAAATGCATTTGACAATTCCAAAATCAGTTGGTTCACTAAAATATAATTTACCTCTCCCAGGCTTTTTTTGCATGTTAGAATTTTTAATCTCCCAAGAGCATCATTCTTTTATAGAAATGGCCAGAACCTTCATACCAACAACACTTAAATCTACACCTTAATGCCGAAACAGAAAATAAATATGCATTTCGAGAGGAATAAAATGATCGTTAAATGTTTAGTGTAAATATCCAAAATGACTCATTTTTGTTCACTTAAGAATCTGATTACTCACATACTCTCAATTCCAGAATTTTTTTTGGGCATTTGGGCTGTTTTTGTGCTAGAATAAAACTGAGTTCTTGAAGAAGTCTTAGAGATTATTTCAAGCTAACTGCTCATTTAGCAGAAAGGGAAATGTGGAGATCAGATGACTTACCCAATGTAAAATGGTCATCAAGTGTTAGAACTAAGATTTGAATATAGGTCTTATGACTGCCAAGACCCCAGTCAGCAACTATGGCAAAAATTTCAAATGGAGTGTAATTTAATAACCCAGATATATCACATGATTATTTCAACTTTCAGGAGAAAAAAGTTAAACCATTTTCATGATCACTGCTTACCTAGTTACTTGTCATGCGTTACATCTAAACCTTTAAATGTGACACCTGTTTTCTTCCTTATTCTGCTCTGACTGCTTTAGGATTTTGAGAAATACATGCAATTTCTCTGAACTATCCCTTTTACTTTACCAATAGTTTATTATGGATGCCAACTAAGTTCTTGAAATTTTTCATCAAGTAGGTACTATGGAGAGAAGAAGCCAAATAAAGCAAAGGTTCTGTCTCTAAAAAAACACATCAAGGGTGCCCCTGTGGCTAAAAGGAATAAGGTGCCAGCCCCAGATGCTGGAGGTGGTGGGTTCAAAACCAGCCCTGGCCAAAAACTGCAAAAAAAAAAAAAAAAAATCAAGCCAGGAGAACACTAAAAGTTCCATGGACATGATTCAGAGGTTCCCAGACAAGTGGGAGGTTTGAGATAATCCTCTTCCTTCTTTCATCTCTCTGTCCTTCAATTACCTCCACTATATTAACAAAAGAAAATGGTTAAAAAAAAAAAAAAGTAGAGAACTTAGGTTCTATTTTTGTCTGTTCCTGCTTTCCTTGGATGGGAAAGTGAAGTGAGCAACTCTTGCATATGAAAATAAGAACAAAACAGTCATATTAACTTGGGCAGCTGGCCCAAAATGTTCAGGGTCATTTTTGTTGCCTAGATTAAATATTTTGTGTTCCGTGAAGGACTTTGGGACTCCTGTGTAGCTTCTGAATAGCAGAATCCCTCCCTTTATTTTGATATGTTTGACCAGTGTCATATTTGAGTTTCTGTCTCAGGCCCTCCATCCAGCAATTTTAAACCTCCTAATGGGTGGACCAAGAACCCTATGTCGGCATTGGACAATCTGGCTAGACTCAGACCCTTACCAAGAATATTGTCTTCTCAGTTGTCAGCTGTTACCAGGCTGATTACCCTGAACAAAAATGGTATCACTCTCTTTCTGCCTGAACTTCACAAAATTAAACCTCCTTTTCGTATGCACATTCTTTTCAGACTCACATACTTGGCCCTATCTTGGTTTCTTTTACCTTTGAGCATCTCACTGACATCACTTGAACGGCCAGCCACTAGGGAAGCCTCTCACAGAACACATTCTTGCTTATATTTCCCCAAAGCAGGATCTCAAATAAGAACATGGGTGCAGGTGGCCTATCTGAGATGTGATCTCATGAAGCAGGAGAAAAGGAGGGGCAGACTGTGATGCAGAAGGACAAAAGTCCTGTAAAAGGATTTTGAGGTCACTCCTATTAGAAAGCTTGGCTTGATGTTTTAGAGGCTTCTGGGAACATAAAAAAACTGAAACCATCTGGAAGTATTCACCCAAAAGATGCCAGTGTCGGGCCTGGGACGCCAGGTCGCCAGCCCCGGCCTAGGAAACTGTCTGGACATGGACCACTGTGCTCCCTTCCTCAGGATCAACTCCCCTTAGGTGCCAGAGGGCAATTTGTCTTAGCAGGAGAGAGAGAGAAACAGTCTTAGTAGAACGAATCTTAGCAGTCTTCGCAGAAGGTGCCCCTGGAGCAGGAGGAGCAGAAGAGTCAAAGTGAGTGAGTCCATGAGAGGATGAATGAATCCGGACTGACCTCTCCTGCAGCTACTTATAGAAGTGATCCTGTGGCTATTTGCACCACAGCTGTGGAGACTGCCAAGCACTTATGCTCATGCTCTCGTGTTCAGAAGAGCCGAATCACTTCCCTGTGGGCTTATCACCAAGTTGTATCACAGGTGTTTCTTATAGTTACAGAGGGTTCAAAGCTTAACTCTTGCTTCTCCTTCCCTTGAATCATCAGTCTCCTACATGCCAGGGGGGATTCTTGTGGTGCCAGATAATGAGAATGCCCAAAGCTGAAAAAATGAAAAGACATTCATGTCCATGTCTAGGTGGATCCACAAAAGGTGAACCAGATCTTAAAGAAAACATCTAATAAAGCTACCGCTCCAGTGAGATCGGAGCACCGGGTCGTGAGGCAGAGCCAGGGCTTCCTGCTGCACTGCCTCTCCTTGCCCCAGTTTTCTCTCCCTGCCCACGGTATCTTACTGCTAAGGGACCCACCATACCCTAAACATGCCTTAAATGCAAACCCACAGTGTTATGACACCAGGGAAATCTAAACATATTTAACTACTTTTTACAAATATAGCTGAAGTAAACAGATGGTGTTAAGTGCAAGTGATCCCACAAATGCCTATGAGAAAGGGTGTTTGCAACTAAGAGAGAAATTGTGACTATTTGTTTTATTTTTGGATCTAAAACAGTACAGATCAAGCAGGGATAACCAGTATTAGAAATGGAGATACCAAATTTCTGTTTCTTACTAAATTAAGCTTAACAAGCTATTAAAGTTCTACAACAGAATAGTCAATACATTTTCTAAATCTCAACTAACAAAAGCCCCTGGGATGGGAGTTGGGGGACTTAACAATAAATGTGAGCATGAAACACTAGCATTAATGCAAAAATTTTAATTATTCTGAGATGGAGGCAGGTTGATTTGAAGAATAAAAAAATAAACAAACAAACAAAAAAAACAGGTTTTTAAAACTGTTCAGTATTTTAAAGTATTGAATAGCTGTTACCATCACCATTTACAGTTAAGGCCATTGAGATCCAGAAAGGTAAAGCGATACTCCCCAAGTGACAGAGGCAAAGTGTGGCAGAAGTGATGTTTGAGCCCAGCTTTGTCAGTTCTGAAGTGAATGCCCTCCCTACTGCTCCAGACAGGAGCATAAGCCATCCAGTGATTGCATTTAATGAGTTCTCTGGCTGTGAGAAATACTGGGTTTCACAATAGTTTAAACAGTTTCAAAATTATTTAATAACTTAAATGTTTTATACCTGGCATTCAATGCTTTCACTTTTTTTTTTTTTTTTTTTGATACATAGTCTCACTATTTTGCCCAAGCTGGAGTGCAAGGGCATCAACCTATCTCACAGCAACCTCACACTCCTGGGTTTAAGCAATCCTCTTGCCTCAGCCTCCAGAGTAGATAGAACTACAGGAGCCTGTCACAACGTCCAGCTAATTTTTCTATTTTCAGTAGAGACAAGGTCTTGTTTTGCTCAGGCTGGTCTTGAACTCCTGAGCTCAAGGGATCCTCCTGCCTCAGCCTCCCAGAGTGCTAGGATTACAGGCATGAGCCACCACACCCAGTCAATGTTTTTACCTTTCCATAAAATAACCATAAAGTCCAAATTCAATTATTCTCTAGTGATACATAAAAGTTCCCTTTGTCAAATCCATATGAGATACAAACAGATAGATATGAGCTGGAAGTTTAAATATTCTAAAAATATACGATATCTTACTGTACAATGTTTAAAACGAAGAGCCTTAATTCAAACTATGGTATCCATCAGGCACATGTTTCTTAACAGGTGGTCTTATAACACTAGAAAGGAGGATTTTTAAAATGAGGACAACTTTGAAGTTGTCAGTAAGCTTTGAATGAAGGGAAAAACTTTGGGAGATTATATGAAGTAGATCAAAGTGGGAAAGGAAATAAGTTAGAACAAGAGAACTATGATAATCTGTAAGAGAAGTTTCTGCCAACAGTGAGTATTGAAGAGAATAAAACAAGTACTGAGAAGAAAAAGAAGTGCCAAATACTATAATGGTAACTTAAAAGCTAGAACCGATATGAGAGGCAGAAACAAGTGCTGAGAAACGAAGTATCTAAAATCCAGACGGAGACTATGAGTGCTTTTGTCCTTACTAATGAAATAAATGGGCTTGTCCACATCACTACTCCGGACTTCTCGAACATCATACTATCACCCCAAAGGCTTTTAATTAAATAACCTGTATGTATATAATAAATATACTAGACATCCCAATTTGGATAAGGTAGGGATTCAGTTGTGTCTGGGCATGTCTCCTGCACTGACTATTGAGACGGAGGGATTGATTTTAGCCATAGGCAAAATGGTCTTATTCAGTGACTTCTGTGCAGTGGAGGACAAGATAGTAGTCTGCCAGTGTTCAATACTTTTTTTCTCTTTCTAACCCTATAGATTTGTGTCTACATTGAGAGACATAGCTGAAGTTAAATAAACTTTTTACCCCAGAGGATGCTGAGATTCAAGGGTACAGACTGGAAAAGAGTCTTACTGTATAAGGAACAAACACTTGAATTTGCTGCAGTGATGACTCCTGAGCATGTTCTCGTAATTATAAATTTAGCAGTTGAAATAGTTTGAGCACAGTGTGTTAGGAATCATTTTGATTGTGTGCAACAGAAAATCAGACAACCACTTGATCCAATGAATTTCTCTCACACTGGAGTATAAGAAGGTAGGCAGCTTCTGGGGACAGTCCAATCTGCTTAGAAATTGTCCATCTTCCCAGCCTTTGGCTTCACCATCCTCAGTGTATAGCTTTTCATTTGCATGCTTACTGCCACCTGGTCAGTTGTCACATCCATGTTTACACACATTGATCATTTTATAAAGAAATAAAAAGACATCCCCCAAATCCTTAGTCCACCACCATCACCAGCAGATGACTTTCTTTCTACTGGGGACAGAACCACATTATAGGTTCACCTCAAACTCCAAGAAAGGTTTTCCACCCTCTGTGGTGAAAACTGATAAAGAAGAAACCTTCAGCTACATAAATTTATCATTTAACACAAATATGTTATTGACTGTGTAACTGGGTTAGACTGTTCAGATTATTTTAATATTGAATGCTGGCTGTTTTATTTTCTTTATCTGTCATATAAGAAGAGTGAAATGAGACTGTTTTTCTTCTCTCCTTGAAGTTTAATTTTGAAACTCTCAAAGAAAGTCAAAGTTGTTTTCAATTACTAGTGATTCAGGGATCCATTGTACCAGCCTTCAGGAATAGATGAAAGAGGTAGAAGACAACTCAGTTTAGAAGACATGGACGTGAGTCTGCCTCTGAAGGGAGCCAGAGAGAGGAAGTGGGGGGTTTAATAGAAAAAGGAGGGCAGACGGCTTGAGGGGGGCTTATAGGCTTTGAAGTCAGACCTTGGAAATGATCTGGGGCACACTTCTAAGAAGAGAAAGGGCCTCAGCCTGGGAAATAGGAGATGGACAGATATAGGAAATCACCTCTGGAAGCTGACTCACCCAGAGACTGCCAGACTTTCACTTAGGGAATCATTTCCCGGGATAGTTACTAATCAAATAAAAAAAATCAAAATGCAAGTAACTATCAGTGATGAAGGAAACACAAATCAATGTCTTAAAAAATAAAATAGGAAGCCGAAAACAAGCTCTGAATACCAGAACAGAGAGCTCTCTAAAGAAGGAATAATTATCACAACATGTCCAGAATAGAAAACAAAGGAAAATAAATTTTATCAGTTGTCATGAATTACTTTGTTTAATATGGAATTAGGATGAAGAAAACAGTCCAACACCAAAGAAAAATGATAACTTAGATAATTAGCTCTTATATGAAATTTTCAGTGGAGGGAACTAACTCCTTTGTCTAGAGCTAATGTTTCTATTCTGTTCTAATTAGTGTTAAAATGGTCCTTCTGAATTCACCACATATTTTCACAGACTATGGAATCTCAAGATTGTTAGGTAGTGAGCTTTTCTTTATTTCTCCTCGAAATACTGCTTTCTCTTATTTGTTAATGCAACATATAAAATACATTTTATTTATGTTAAAACCTGAGTAGCAAGAACTAGATTCTCTTTTTCAATAGTATTCTGACTTAGAGACATTCAGACAACTATCTTTGTAACCCCCTGAGAAGCCGAAGTCATTTACTAATTTATTCATGCCTGCTTCTGCTTGGTCCTTGAGATTGCCATGATTGCTGCGTGGCAATGCTCCCATCCCTGAAATCTAAACCGCCTCCTCCTCCTCTGAGCTTCACTCTCCTTATCCCACAAGGATTTTTGAAAAGGGGCAAGGTGTCATGGGGCCATGACTAGAACCTAATAATTTTCAATGATTGATTATTTTCTTTACCTTAATTCTATAGGAAATGGTTATACCTTATTTTATTATATCATTTTAAGCAAACACCAGAAAATAATAGTTGCTCCTCTTCCCTTAATCCCGCAGTCTTGAAGATCTCACCACATCATTAAGTTTGCTACTTCTGTTTCTACACTTTTCATTTAGCACTCAACATTCTGTTGCCTGTTTTCAATACTGATGCTCAGCATCATAAAACACACAAAGAGTGGCGAGAGGGCAGGAATAGCATATGTGTGTGTGCGCAGATCACATACACACCCACACACATGCATGCGCACACGTGCACACACAAAACTCTTGAAAGCACCTCTCTAACAATAAAACTAGAAAATCCAAACCCAAATTTGCAGTATCTCATCCATTTGCTGGTCAGCTGACAATATCCAGAGTTTCTGAGTATTTCTACTTGACTTCTTTTTTGTGCTTTATAAATATTGCTACGTGCACATCAATGGCTAACATTTCTACGTGTGAAATTATTTCTTCATTCCCTATTGCAAGACTTCTTTCCTTCTTTATAATCTCTTCCATTATAAAGGCTGTTGAAGTATTCACATTTTCAAAGGATTAAAACAGTGATTCACTTATGCTAACCTTTTTTCCTGCCAATATTTCTGTGTCTATGCATTTCTTTTTGATTCTTGCCATCATAGGCTTGATTCTCCTAAACACTCTATGATTGGACAGTAGCTGCAACTACTGGACTAGGGCCAACTTTTTCCACTGATTTATATACTGCAATTAATTACTTCATTTTGACTCCTATATTGACTCCTATTTTCCTTTCAAACTAAACTGCAACTCCTAATCATGAACACTAAGTCAAGTTTACCATAACTTTTGTCAAAAAGTTTAGCATAACTTTCTACTTATATATTTTTATGCTATGATTTTTTTTATTTCAGAAGAGGCATCACAAATGGTGAACCAAATAAATCATTTTTTCCCTTTTTCTATCAATCCCAAGCAAACAAATTAAATTTTGAGTCTTAACTCATGTGTGGAGAACTGCCCTTCTAATATCGACTGAGTTTTCTTATGTAGTTTGATATGTAATTTCCATCATAAAACTTTCTCAAATTAATGTTGACTTTACTTTTTTCAGTTAGTCCAACTATTTAACAAACTCCATTGTTGTGGTTATCAGAATAATTAATTGTCACACATTGTGGTCAAAGACAACACAATCATATACAGAATGAAGACTTAGACTTATCTCATCCTGAATTGTGATTCTCTTTACATATCTTTCTATGGAAATAACTTGGTTAAGTGAGGAGCTAGGCTGATGATACTCATTCAATGCATCTTTCTATATCTGTGCAAATGTTCAAATTTCAGAGATCTTTCATTTCACATCAGGAGGCCAGCCTTAACAGATGCTTCCATATGCTAATAGCTCTTGTTAAAGCAGAAGGTGTTAATTAAACAAATAATACATATTAAGAATGCATATGATTTAAGAAATCAAAATGAATGAATCTGTTGTGTTCTCCTTGTGATGGCTGCTAGCCAGGATGGGATCTTCAGTTATAACATATACCTTCACACATTGGTGTCATACGTATGAATGTGTACAAGGAGAGGATGTGAATTTTCCATAGAGGCAAATTTCACAGAAAATTCACAGGAGATGTTCAAATTAGGCATAATCTAGATCACACTATTTCTAGTTAAGCCTTGGTAATAGCTCATTGTCCTAGAGACTTCAGCTTGTGTTATTGAAGTAAAACCACTGGACTTTGTCACTTACAGGATTCAGAGTGAGAAAAGAATGATGTCTGAGAATCTACTCTGAGGTTCAGTGAGATCTTTGAAGCAAAGGAACACGTTTTTTGTTAAAAACAACCCTTCTACCACTTATCAAGTGCCCTGGCCAAGTGCAATCTTCAGGGTTCAGACTCAAGATTTCCAGGATATATAGCAAATTGGGAAAGGATGAGCTATAACTTGAGGAAATGAAATCTGTATTTTAGAAAAGTAAAGATTAAAACATCAAAGAAGGGTGAGAGCAAGCCTGGTATCAGCAAAAATATCGGAGCAAGTGGCTGTCCTTGGTAGCAACTGGAGGGGATTCCCTGAGGTACTAGATGAATAGAGAAAATGCTTTTCTAGGAGTTCTTGGGACCCAGTTCCTAAGTGGGGTGATGAGTGTGGAGGTTGAACTCAATGATTAGAGTGAGTTGAGTACCATAGTTCAGATCCTTTATACCTTAAGACAAAAGTCAAAAACTCCATCTTCCCAGTTTCCTTTAATGCCCTTCTCCAATTCCACTTTTCAAACTGATTGTAAAATTATCATTCTTAAATATGTAGCTTCAATAGTTATTTGGATTCTTTAATCACCTTTTGATACTTCCTGATTGCTGGCAGGAATAAGTTAATCACTCTTAATTTGGCATTTAATTTGGGCCCATTTTCTCTAAGGAGAAAATGCCAGTGTTTAAAGGCAAGTTTCACAAAGTGCTGATTATTTGACCTTAAGTCCCATCTCAAAGGGTCTTGTAATACTGTGAGGATTAAAGAAGCTAACAAATAAGCACTGAGAATTCCTGACACACAATATTCAACAAGAAAAGTTAGGCATACATTCACACACCTTGAGCCCCAGGCCATCTCCGGACTCATCCCCTCGAACCTTTTAGGCACCATCATTTCTATAACACATTCTGTAGTTCTTATCACCCTAACCATAGTAAATTGTAAATGTGACCGTTTTTCCAATCAGATTGTGGGATCTTGGCTTGTAGGAAGAGATTATAACTTTTTCATTTAGTATTCTGATCACCTGACCCAGTTACTTTCACATTATCAAGGCTTAGTAAATATTTAAAGATAGTCAACTGGACAAGATTTTAAAAAATACAAAGTTTCAAAAATCATTAGTTGTTTTGCAGTTAGATCAACTCAAAACTGATGTTGCTTATTTAATCACTGTCAGCCTAAAGAATTGTCACTGATGATATAACACAAGCTTCTGTATTCACTCTATCCTCATCAAAATTATGATCCAATCACAAATAAAAAGAATAGTTACTATATCAGGTGGTAGAATTAATGTGAGTATATTATGAACCAGAATAATTGACTCAAAAAAAAAAAAAAAAACAATGTAACAATAAATACAAATAACTGGATTTGAGGGTTTTTTAAAAATTATATTTGAAAGAGAAATATAGCATTGAACAAAATACTGGGGAAAATGTATGGGAGTGTTAGTTGCCACAACCTGGGTATAAGTTTCTTGTTTGGTCTCATGGTGAAGAGATTATATAATCTGAGGGATGTGATCAAGCCTTAAAACAATGAGATAACTATCTACTATAATAATTACTGGCTTCTAGTCTACAAAATCATCTCTGAGACAAACAGAAAGCAGAAATGATTTTCAACTTAAATCTTTTGTCCTATGAATCTGGAATCTACTCTAATAGAAATTAAAGATACTTTTTCCCTTGGCACTATCTTTATATTTTTATAGACTATTATTAAATTAGTTGATATGGATGTTTTAGTGGTAGCTTCTATGGTATCATTAACTTTAAGACCACCAAAAAATTAATGATTGCTGGTTTTTCTTGTGTTGTACTGTGCTATAATAAGTTTCTTATAGGAATTTTTTTTTCTTTTCTCCAATGTCAGTGTTCTTTATTTTCCCAGAAATAATGTAAGACCAAGTAAGTATTAATGCATATTTCTTCCACAAAATATTGTACTACACAAAAATTTTAAAAAATCATTGAAAAAGTTAGGTTCTAATCCTTAAAATGGCTTCTAAACCAAAATTAAGCTGTCATTTTCTTAGGAGGTATTTGTGTATATAATCAAGGATGAAATCTAATTACATATTCTAAATGAGCTTTACTGATACAATCCCATTTTAAAATCAGTCTTCTGTATTTATAGGATTTTTTTCATTCAACCATCTGTTCTGAAAATAAAAACAAAGGAGAATAACACTTATTGATGATTCCTGTCTAATCTACATACACTCTGTGCCTAATAGTACTGTTACTTCTTGATCTGACGCTTTCATTCTATAGTGCTATACTACCCTGCACATACCCTCTGTTCTAGTCTATAAGCAAGTTTCATTTACTATTCTATATCCAGATCCAGTGCAATGACAGACACATAAACATAGGCATTTGTAGACTTACACTTGAAAGGAAAGCACTAGAGATAACGTCTGCAGTTACTCCAAATTTACTACCCACCCTTCCCTACCCTGCTTTTTGACCTGTTACAATCCAGTTTGGGAACAGATCAATGGAGAATTCTGGAGAGAAATTTGGCAAAGAAAAGGGAGGAATGTCAGCACATTTGTCATCCTGGTTCTCTCCTAAGAATTTGCCTCTGAGTCTTTTAACTAGTTCTCTAAAGGTATGGGATCTCAATGACTTTCTTTTCTTAGCCTTTCAACTTTTTGGAGCAGGAATTAGTGCCCTAGATTTAATGGCATTTCCCAGTTACTTTATTCATCACATCAAGTTTGTTTTTACTTAAACACAGAAAAGTGTAGAAAAATTAGAAAAAGAACTAAGAAAAATATAGTATTATAATCCTGGTTTAAGAGACAGTAAAGATATTATGTTAGGCCTCATTATTATATGCAAACATGAGCATGTATGCACTGGGGTAAGACTTGATTGACAGTGAAATTGTTGATGTGAGATGCTGCACGAAGCAATTTTGTTGTATATATGTATCTCCTAGGAATTAAGGTGAGCATTGGCAGGAGATAACTGATCTGGGATTTTGGATCTTGTTCATCTTCTTTTCTCAGTAACACAACTAACATCTGGTAAAATCTGGCAGAGATGAAGTGATATATGCACAAGCGACAATTGGTACTGAATGTGGGGGAGGAACAAGCTAACAAAGAAAGCTCAAACAGTAAAAACAGATGTACTTCCTACTGGCCAAATCCCCTATGGAGAAAGCAAACTTCTGCACAACGTTCTGGTTTGGTTTCTGCAGTCAGTGAGTAACTAAGAGTAATAGAAAAATAGATCAAAGACTATGGTTAGAGAATTCTAAGCATGATATGATGTGAACATTTTCAACTGGTCTTCTCGGATGTTGTTGGAAACTTGGTCTTATCTACTTTACATTTAACCTATTTTTCAACTGGGAGTAAGTAATTTGCAGGTTGTTACTCTAAAACAAGGACATTAAACATTTTTTGTAAAGGGCCAGATAGTAAATATATTAGGCTTTGTGAGCCAACAAACAAAATTAAGATATTGTTTAGGTACTTATACAACAAAAGATAAACACAAGTGTCTGCAAATTATTTAATTGAGAAAATTAAAATATAACAATAATCATTGAGTGTAATTTTGTAATACACATCTACCAATGGGAAGAATAAAAATTTTTTTTTTGGGGGGGGGATAACAGTTTGATTAATTGGGACTCTAAGTTAATACTTATCATCATGGTAGAAACATGGCCTCATTCTCTTCCCTTACTTTTCACAAACAAGAAACAAGTGATTTTCATTCTGGGTTGTCAGAATGTTTCCTGTGTAAGAATGGAAAATTTTTAGCTGGCCAGGCATGTTACAAGGTGTCTACCCTACATGAGCTCCATGTTCCTGGAAATGGCATCCAGGGCTCCAGAGAGCCCCATGTTCCAGGAAATGGCCCGTCCAGGGCTCCAGATGGTCGCGATAGGGCTGGGTCAGCTGTTCTGAGAAAAACAAATACAAGGAATTATTCTACCCCGATAACTTGACTTGAATTTAAACTTTTGTCATGTAAAGATAGAGTGGATCAATTTAAATGAACCAATAAGATTGTAACACGCCATTCCTTCCCGCTTCTTCCCGCTTCTTCCA
>CAUYPK010043704.1:0-19745 GCA_963574355.1 Loris lydekkerianus
AATATAACATGCTCAGTCAGGTGTTTTTTGTTACCTTGTTGGAGTGATGGGATGATAATCTCAGTGGGATTTCTGGCATCTTTTGTTTTCAGTAATCTTCTGCAAATCAGGTTTGTATTCAGTTGTAGCCACTCGGAGACAGAATGACGCAGCCTGGGGGCGGGACTACGCGCTCAGAGATCTCTCCTCAGAGGTCCCTCCTCAGAAGCAGCATAACAAAATGCAAACTTGGCAAAGAGCCACAGTATACAAAATAATGATAAGAGGCAAAGAGCCGCATTCATTTTGTCCGGGAACGCATGCGGCTCGAGAGCCGCGTGTTTGCCACCCCTGAATTATAGAATTGAATGGCAGATCTATTTTTAGATCCTTAAGTGTTCTCCAACCATCTTTCCAAGAGGAATGTATAAGTTCACATTTCCACCAGCAGTGTAGAAGTGTTCTCTTTTCTTCACATCTAGGCCAACATCTTGGGTTGTGGAATTTTGTTATATGGGCTAATCTTACTGGAGTTACACGATAACTCAAAGTAGTTTTGATTTGCATTTCTCTGATAATTAAAGATGAAGAGCTTTTTTTTCATATGTCTGTAGATCGTGTGCTATCTTCTTCAGAAAAATGTCTGTGTTTTTTTTTTTGCAGTTTTTGGCCATGGCTGGGTTTGAACCCACCACTTCCGGCATATGGGGCTGGCGCCCTACCCTTTTGAGCCACAGGTGCCGCCCCAGAGAAGTTTCTCTGCAAGTTCCTTGTCCAACCTGAGATGGGATCACTTGTTCTTTTCTTGCTAATACATTTGAGTTCTCTGTGGATTCTGGTTATTAAATCTTTTTCAGAGACATAACCTGCAAATGTCTTCTCCCTTTCTGAGGGCTGTCTGCTTGCTTTACTTACTGTGTTCTTGACTGTGCAGAAGCTTTTTAGTTTAATCAGGTCCCAGTAATGTATTTTTGATGTTGCTTCAATTGCCTGGGGGTTCCTCATAAATATTTGCCCCGGCCAATTTCTTCAAGTGTTTTCCTTCAACTTTCTTCTAGTATTTTTACAGTTTCATGTCTTAAGTTTAAATATTTAATCCAGTGAGAGTCTATCTTGGTTAATGGTGAAAGGTGTGGGTCCAGTAGTCTTCTACAGATTGCCAGCCAGTTCATCAGCACCTTTTGTTAAATAGGGAGTATTTTCCCCATTGAATGTTTTTAATTAGCTTGTCAAAGATCAAATAATGGTAAGTAGCTAGATTCATCTCTTGGTTCTTTATTCTGTTCCAGACATCTACGTCTCTGTTTTTGTGCCAGTGCCATGCTGTTTTGATCACTATTGATTTATAGCATAGTCTGAGGTCTGGTAGCATGATTCCTCCTGCTTTGCTTTTATTTCTGAATAATGTCTTGATTATTCAAGGTTTTTCCCTATTGCATATAAAATTAAGTATTATTTTTTCAAGACCTTTAAAGTATGACAGTGGAGCTTTAATAGGAATTGCATTAAAATTGTATATTGCTTTAGGTAGTATGGACATTTTAACAATGTTGTTTCTTTCCAGCCATGAGCATGGTATGTTTTTCCATTTGTTAACATATTCAGCTATTTCTTTTCTTAGAGTTTCATAGTACTCTTTATAGAGATCTTTCAAATCCTTTGTTAGATAAACTCCCAAATATTTCATCTTCTTTGGCACTACTATGAATGGAAAAGAGTACTTAACTGTTTCCTCAGCATGACTGTTTTTGGTATTTATAAAGGTTACCGATTTATGAGTGTTGATTTTGTAACTTGAGACACTGCTGTATTCCTTGATCACTTTTAAGAGTTTTGTAGTATAATCCCTGATGTTTTTGCAGTATACAATCATATCATCTGCAAAGAGTGGAAGATTCATCTCTTCTGGCCCTATGTGGATACCCTTGATCCACCATTTCTTGCCTAATTGTGATGGCTAAGACTTCTATTACAATGTTAAAAAGCAGAGGAGACAATGAGCAACCTTGCCTGGTTCCTGATCTGAGTGTAAATGACTTCAGCTTAACTCCATTCAATATGATATTGGCTGTGGGTTTGCTGTAAATGGCCTCTATCAGTTTAAGAAATGTCCCTTCTATATGAATTTTCTTAAATTTTCTGATCATGAAGGGATGCTGGATATTATCAAAAGCTTTTTCTGCATCAATTGAGAGAATATATGCTATTTGTTTTTTAATTTGTTTATCTGATGAATTATATTTATAGATTTGGGTACATTTCACCAGCTTTGAGACCCTGTGATAAAACTCACTCAGTCATGGTGTATAATTTTTTTTGATGTGTTGCTGAATTCTGTTTGCTAGGATCTTGTTGAATATTTTTGCATCAACATTCCATTAGTAATATTGGTCCATAATTTTTTTTCTTGTTAGGTCTTTTCTTGGATTGGGGATCAAGGTGATGTTCACTTCATAGAATGTGTTTGGTAGTATTCCTTCTTTTTCTATATTTTGAAAAAGGTCAAGTAATATAGGTACTAGTTCTTCTTTAAATGTTTGGTAGAAGTCTGATGTGAAGCCATCTGGTCCTGGGCTTTTTTTTTAGGGAGATTTTGTACAGTTGATGCTATTTCAGAAATTGATACAGGTCTGTTCAAAATTTCCACTTCATTCTGGCTAAGTCTAGGAAGGTGGCATGCTTTTAAGTATTGGTCTATTTCCTTCAGATTTTTGTTTTTCTGAGAATAGAGTTTCTTGTAATATTCATTAAGGATGTTTTGAATTTCTTAGGAGTCTGTTGTTATTTCATCTTTGTCATTTCTGATTGATGAAATTAGAGATTTTACTCTTTTTTTCTGGTTAGGTTGCCAAAGTTGTATGTATTTTATTGACATTTTTAAAAAATCAACTTTTTGATTTATTGAGTTGTTGTATAATCCTTTTGTTTTCAATTTCATTTAGTTCTGCTCTATTTTTTGTTATTTCTTTCCTCTGCTGGGTTTGGGATTGGAATGTTCTTCTTTTCAAGTTGCTTGAGATGTCCCATTAAGTTGTTAACTTTCTCTCTTTCTGTTCTCTTGAGAAAGGCTTGCATTGTGCTATGAATTTCCCTCGTAGGACTGCATTTGCAGTATCCCAGTGGTATCATTCATGTCTTCATTGTCATATTGTTCTAAAAATTTGGTAATTTCCTTCTTAGTCTTGTCTATGTCCCAGCTATTATTCAGCATAAGGTTATTTAGTTTCCATGTTTTTGTATGAGAATGCAGCTTTCTGTTTTTAAACTTTTATTCCATGATGGTTTGAGAAGTTAAACTTTTATTCCATGATCATCTGAGAAGACGCAAGGCATAATTTCTATTTTTTTAAATTTGCTGAGGTTAGACTTGTAACCTAACTTGTGATCAATTATGGAGTATGTTCCATGGGCTGATAAGAAGAATGTATATTCAATTTTGTTAGGATGAAATGTTCTGTAGATGTCTGTTAAATGCAATTGTTGAATGTTTAAGTTTAAGTCTAAAATTTTTTAATTTAGCTTCTTTTTGGAGGATCTATCCAACACTGCCAAAGGAGTGCTAAAATCTCCAACTATTATGGTGCTAGAGGGATTCAAGTTGCTCATGTCTGTGAGAGTCTCTCTTACACATTGAGGCAAATTTTTTCTGGGTGCATAAATGTTAATAATTAAAATCTCATTATGTTGGTGTTACCCTTAACAAATATGTAGTGACCATCCTTATCATTCCTTACTTTGTTGGTTTAAAGCCTATTGTATCTGTGAATAAAATTGCAACACCTGCTTTTTTCTGATTTCCATTTGCCTAAAATATACATGACCATCCTTTCATCCCGAGTCTATATTTATCTTTTAAGGTATGATGAGACTCTTGCATGCAGCAGATATTTGGCCTGAGGACTTGTATTCAGTAAGCCAACCTGTGCCTCTTTAGAGAGCAATTTAAGCCATTCACATTAATTGAGAATATTGATAAGCCTCGTAGAATTTTGGGTATCAAGTTTTTCAAAGGTCCAGTGGACATTTTTAACCCTTTCACCACTGTGGAAGTTGGAATTAGATCAAATGTTTCTGAGTAAGTTTACTTTTGTTGTGGAGGATTTTGCTGCTCATTATGGAGAATAGGTCTAAGAATATCCTGGAGAGCTGTTTTAGTTACAGCAAATTTCTTCAACATATGAGTGTCATTAATGTATATAATTTCTCCATCATAATGAAACTCTGGAGACAGGATCCTGAGTTGAAAGTTATTTTGTTTTTGGAGTTTAAAAGTCAATCATTACCCTCTTCTAGCTTGAAAGTTCTCAGCAGAGAGATCTGCAATCATTCTAATATTCTTTCCCTTTTTAGATTATGGTTTTCCTTTATCTGGCTGCTTGCAGAATTTTCTCCTTCATTGTAACTTTGGTGAAATTAATTATACAGTGCCTAGGAGATGTCTTATTTGGGTTGAGTCTTGCTGGAGTTCTGAAACTGCTATCTAAATTTTAGGATCTCGTGGTATGTCTGGTAAGTTCTCCTTGTGTAGTTCATGGAGTAGAACTTCTGGGCCTTTTGAAGCTGCCTCTTCACCTTCAGGAATTCTTATAAGGTGAATGTTAGTTTTCTTCAAATTATCCCAGAGCTCTCTGAGAGAATGACCTGTTTTACTTTCCACTTCTCTTCCTTTTTGAGTGGTTGGAAGCATTCAAAAGCTTTGTCTTTAATGTTTGAAAAGTTTTCTTCTGCCTGCTCCATTCTATTACTGAGGGATTCTACTGTATTTCTCAGATCTTTGATGGCTGCAAATTCTTGTCTCATTGTGTCAAAATCTTTGGTGATTTTGTCTTTGAATTCTTTGAACACATGAGACAACTTTTGAAATGCTCCTTGAATTTCTAATTCCAACTTTACCTCCATTTTATTAATTTTATTTGCAATCCAAATTCTGAATTTGATTTCTGCCATCTCAGCCATCTGTTTTTGAATAGGATCTTCAGTTGTGTCCACCATATAGTTCCTTGGGGGAGTTGATCTATCCTGGTTATTTATGTTACCAGAGTTTTTCCACTGATTCTTCCCCATGATTATTTTACACCGTTTGGCTAGATGAACAGGTAAGGTGAAGTTGGGTTGAGGGCTCCTGGAGTAGTGATTAACCATCCCTTTGCCCAAGAGCTTGGACTGGTGTCTATGCCTTTTTTTCCTTGAGCTTTGCAAAGGACCCATACAGTGCTAGAGCCTGAGAAACTGGTGTCCTACTTGGTGTGTTGGGGCTAAGTACCTCTTGTCTTGTTTTCATCTAATTTCTGTCCTACCCTAGTGAATCAGTTATTCTGTGTTGAAGTCTCAGCTGTGGAGAAATACTAGCAGTTAAGTCACTCCACCACCCAACAGGCAACAATTAGAAAAGGAAAACCAAACCTTCCTACAACCACACACCCAGAGTACCACTTTAAATAGTCCTCGAATGATTGGCCCAGTTCAAGAGGTCCAAATCAATTTTCTCAGTCAGCACCTTAATTTCCAGAAATTTGTGAATTTTCCAGTTTTCATTGTGTTACTGACTTCTAACTGTATCCCACTGTGGTTAGTTTATATAATACCTGACATTTAAAATATATTAACACTTAATCTGTGACTTAACATAAGGTTTTTCATGTCCTCTTAAGAAGTGTGTGTATTCTGTTATTAGTATGTATTTGTGGGTGTCTTTTAGAACTAGATGGTTTATTAAATTGTTCAAGTCCTCTATTTCTTTATATATCTTTAATATGGCTATTCAATTTATTATTGATAGTTGGGTAATGACAAGTTAAATTATTATAGAAGGCCCTATTTTCCATACTAATTATGTGAATTTTGCTCATATATTTTGACAATCTAATATTTGGTCCACAAATTATATCAATATTATATCTCACTGTTGCATTTCATCCCTTGTAAGTATATCATTTTCTCTGTCTTTTATAATTTTTTTCTTGAGGTCTGTTTTATCTTATACTGGTGTAGCCAACCTTGATCTATTTTGGTTACTATTTGCATGGTGTATCATGTCCATTCTGTAACTTTTAACCTGTTTTGTTCTTGGATCTAAAGTGTGTATACTGATAGATAATTTTATTTTACCCATTCTGTTAAATCATTCATATATAAAGTAATTAGTGATAAAGATGAACATAATTACTCCAATGGCTATTTCTTTTCTATATGCCATGAAGTTTTTGTGTCCTTCATTCCTTTTACTATTGCCTTCTTTTGTGTTTAGTTGCTTTTTTGTAAATAAATGTTTTACTTTAACCTCTTACATTTCTTTGAAAACATATTATGTGCCTTTTTGTCATGACCCTGATAATTACAATCAACATCCTTACTTAGAATACTTTAATATAAAAATGTAACATTATAACTTTAATAACATAAAAAAAGTCTGTGTTCTTTTATACCACTGGCCTCATTTTAGCTGTTGATGTCACAAAATTACATCTGTGAACATATCACATAACGTACCTAACAATTGCTTTTTCTGAAAAGCATTAGCTTTTAAATTACGTATAAAATGAAATATGGGGTTATAAATTTAAGTTAAAATAATACTAGCTTTTATAGCTGCTTGTGTATTTACCTTTATTTTTTCATAAAGATTTGAAATACTGTCCAGTGTCATTTTATTTCAACCTGCAAAAAATCCATGCAGCGTTTCTTGAAAGGCAGGATTAGTGACAATGACCTTTTTCAACTTTTATCTAGAATTACCTTCATTGCTTCATCACTTTTGAAGAAACATTTGATATTTATAGGATTCTTATCTGATAGGTTTTCTCTTTTTAGAACTTTAAACAGATGATGCCATTTATCAAATCTTCAAAGGTTCTAATAAGAAATATACTGATGATCTTATGGAGAATCCAATGTATGTGGTGTGCCACTTCTCTCTTGCTGTCCTAAAATTCTTTGTCTGTTCACCTTTTCATTATAATGTATCTTAGTGCAGTTCATGATACTTGGAATTCTTGAATATTAATACTGTTCTTCAAATTTGGACATTCTGTCCATTATTATATTTCTTTTTCTATATCCCTGTCTCTTTTTCTTTTCTTCATATAGGGCACTTTTAATTCTGTTTATCTGCTTGATGGTTCCACAGGTGTTTTATGCTATGCTCATATTTCTTCACTAATTTTTATTCTGTTTCTCAGGCACAATAATTTCAATTTTTCTGTCTTCAAGTAAAATGATTCTTTCTTCCAGCTGTTCAAAACTGTCTTTGAATCCCTCTAGTGATATTTTTTATTTTAGTTATACTGTTCAGTGACAGAATTTATCATTGGGTTCATTTTAAGTTGCATATCTCCTTACCGATTTTTCTATATTGTTCATGTATATGATTTTCTTCACTTAGCCCTTTAGCATAATGAGTATTTTTAGGATAATTATATTATAGTCTTTGCCTGATACCTCTGTCATTACATCTTTTTCATATATAGTTGTAATTTTTCTATGAATGGGACATAATTTCCTACATTTTTATATACCTTGTAATTTTTTGTTAACTGCTGTGGCCCCTGGACATTTGTGTATAAAAATGTTGCAATTCTGGAAATCAGATTTTTTTCCTTTCCCAGGTTTTGATGGTTTTATGTTTTTGTTTCTCTTTAATTGCTATTGATTATCTTTGTGCTAAGGATCAATCTGAGATGAAAACATTTGAAGTCTATATTGCGGGTGTACTTTTCACTGGGAAAGCCCAATAATTTTCTAATTTATCTCATACATGCAGTTCTTTTGAATATCTTTGACTTTAGTGTTTGACTTTCACAAGGGTTTAAAGAAAAAAAAGAAGAGGGGAGAAAATTGATGGCCCTTTTAGTCCCACAGAAATTTCTCTTATACTTCTGTAATCAGAAACCACAATCAGTGATTATAACGTAAATGCACAATTATTCAAGAACAATGTCCTTAATGCCCACCTTACTCCCACAGTGTGTTTGCAAACAGGTCCAAGAACATGTGCACAGCTTCCTGCTATGGAAATAAGAGCTGGGTAACCCTTTATAAGTGAACCATAAATAAAAGGAAAAAAATGGCTAGAATTAACTGAAATTCTTTGTTCTAGTTTTCCCCTGGCAATTTCAAGGCTTTGATACACTCCAGAGTTCCAAAATATTTATATCAGACAGATTTTTGTCAGTGTAGGTTTCCCTCTATGGGGAGTCAGATTTCTAGTTCTTTCTACACTTGAAAAATATTCCATTATATACACATTGTTTTATAATCCTTGCATGTATTAAAAAGTAAACATATTTATAAATCAGAAAAAATCTCTACCAGTAGGTTGATAAAGTTAAAAGCATATAAAACAATATGAATTTTTTGTGTTTCTAATATTGTAATCTATACTGACCTCTTTCAAAAGGCTAACAGGTATATATAAAATATAAAATATGTGTGCATTAAAAAAAAACCCATGAAAGTAAAAACACAATTGTTCAAATATAAATCTTTAAATTATTTTAAAGATAATACCCCAATAAAAAAATATTACTTACTGGAGACATTTTAAATAGTCATTTGTAATTATAGAAATATCTATCTTTTATTACTTTTATTATTGAATGCATTTTTAAAATATCACAATAAATTGAATGACATCTTAGGCCAAAATATATTTCCTGCTAGTATTCTAATTTCTTTCTTCTTTTTGCTTACAATTTGTAGCAAGCATTAATCATTCTGTGTAGTTTTAGAGGGATTTGAGCATTAGAACATTTGTGCTTTTAGTTGATACACTAAGATAAGGCAAACTCTCTAGACAGAAGTTGACTTTTGGAAATTTGCAAAATCTCTATGGAAACTTCACAGATCATTTTGTAAAAAATTGTAAAAGAGAACACCAAATTAGCAGTGATAATATCCAAGAATAATCACATTTAAATAAAATTAACAAAATAAGTATCTGGATTATTTAAATGAAATTATAATAGTATTGCTGTTTTATTTCAACTCCTAAAATTTTAGCATAAAAATTTACTTCTCTTTCCTAAAAATATAAGGTTATATGAAAAATAAAAATTTTAGATTCTCTTTGTTATTCTCACAAAGTATAATTCTCCTTTATTCTTAAAAATATGTTAATAAAGGCTCTTAACATTAGATGTAGTCATGTCTTCTCTCCTAAATTATTCAAGTAAATAAATATATATGCAGAAAATAAAGAGTTGCTGTAGGTTAGTAAATGAGTAATTTTTATAGCAGCTCCAAAAAAGATGAAATACCTGCGAGTTCATTTAACAAAGGACATAAAAGATCTCTATAAAGAAAACTATGAAATTCTGCAAAAAGAAAGAGCAGGAGCCATTAACAAATAGAAGAACATACTATGCTCACAACATTTTAAAAATACCCCCAAAGCAATCTACAGATTTAATGCAATCCCCATCAAACCTCCAATGTCATGCTTTTAAAGAATACTTGATGAAGCTAAATACTTGAAAAATTGATGAAGCTAAATACTTGAAAAATATTTTTTTATACATCAAAAATACTTGATGAAGCTAAATACTTGAAAAATACTTGAAAAATACTCCATGTGGAACCAGAAAAAACCCTTAATAACAAATACAATTCTTAGAAATAGAAACAAATCTGGAAGCATGACATTTCCAAACTTCATACTATACCACAAGTCTTTAGTGATCAAAACAACATGGTACTTGCACAAAAATAGAGGTATAGACCTATGGAATAGAAGAGAGAATCTAGAGATGAACCCAGCCACATATCACAATTTGCTCTTTGATAAACCAAATAAAAACACACAATGGAGAAAATAATCTTGATTTAATAAATGGTGCGGGAAGAACTGTTGAGCCACGTGTAGAACACCGAAACTGAACAGATACTTTGCATCACTGGCAAAAACTCACTCTCATTGGATAAAAGATTGAAATTCAAGACACAAAACAATAAAAACACTAGAAAAGAGTGTAGAGAAAATACCTGAAGATATTGGCCTGGGAAAAGACTTTGTGAGGAAGATCCTCCTGGCACTTGCAGCAACACTAAAAATAAATAAATGGGATTGATGAAGCTAAAAACCTTCTACACAGCTTTTTAGCTTCATCAATGTGGTACAGCTTCATCAATGTGGTATACATAAGGGTACCACAACCAAAACAAACAGCCTTCAGAATGGGAGATCTGACAAAGGTCTGATTACTAGAATCTACAGAGAACTCAAATTAATCAACAAGAAAAGAGCAAAGACTTCCATTATAAGTTGACAAGAGACTAGAAGAGAAACTTCTCTGAAGATGACAGATGAATAACCAACAAATAAATGAAAAAAATCCTTTTTTTTTTTAAGCTTTTTTAAAGGTTTTGGATTCTAAATGACTCGGTATTGATCCACCAAGAGCTGTCCCCTTTACTAAAAGGAAGACCCACCATGAACCAGTATTCTCCAGGTGGAGTTAGTTCTCTTGCTGATGTCAACTTCCAACAGGGTCAATGTCCATCATATTTTAGACTTTTATTTATTTATTTTTTCTCTATACATGTACATGTGTTTATTTCATTTCCACTTTTTGCCTTCACAAAATGAAAAAGGCTTAGAATTTAATAACAATGTTTAAGATAAGGACTAGTAATAAAAACCTTGTAAACATGAACGAAGATAAATACATTAAAAAATCAGACGATTGTTGCAATGAAATATTGAACAATAATAATAATAATGCAAAAAAAGTAACATTCACATTGTCAGATAAGGGTATATCTATCATAGAATGTTTGACTCTGAGGTTCAGTATGGAGTCATCAGATAACTTCTTATTTTTTTTCCCTGGGTGAAGGGCTCAACTGCCATTCAAACTTTACCTTGGAAGAGAGAACAATATAACCTCCAAATTTGTACCCACATATTAATTTAAAATAATAAGAGATAAAAAAGAAATAATAGAATATCAAATTAGAAAGGCATATAATATATAGAAGATAATATATAATACTGTGTGTGTGTATATATATATATATGTGTGTGTGCGTGTGTGTGTGTGTGTATGATGATATTTGAGGAAAAATATTTTTTTCACTTCAATAGCTCAGTGAAATCTGACAATGGATTTTTGATATAGCTATAAAATAAATTTTTGGTGTCCTCCTATTTTGGACTTTAGTTTCCTGCTTTCTTAACTCATATGAAACAATTTGTACTTCAGTATGAAATTTAAAATACTCATTTATTATTAGAAAATTTGGGGGAAAGGTGAAATGCAAAGTTTTTTTCACAGCCAAAATTTCATTCATTCTTTTTAATCAATTATTTAATAATCTCATTATTTGTCAATAATGTTGACATTAAAAAAACAATGGTGCTTAATCTTACATCTTCCTCTCCAGTAAGATATAATTCTGTTGATAGAGTAGTGAGGCATAGGAATTTAATGTATTAAATTTTTATAGGGACTATTATCAAAGTTTGTGCCATATCTGGTTGAATCCAATAAGAGCAAGTAATCAAATCCACCCATGAGTAAGAATAGTTTTTCTTTTCTATAATAATACATTTATTCATGTTTGGTTTGGAGTATTTGTAAATCAAGACACACACAGACATAATTAAGCCATGTAAATTATTAGAGCATAAAATTCTTTTTTGTTTTTTGTTGATTTTTTTTTGGCTGGGGCTGGGTTTGAACCCGTGACCTCCAGCATATGGAGCCAGAGCTCTACTCCTTTGAGCCACAGGAGCTGCCCGAGGATAAAATTCTTTAAGTGTATTAGATAATATTATAAAAATGAGGTATTTTATATTCTGACAACATGGACAACAAAGGATATGTCATTTTGTACATAGATATTATTTTTAATAATTATTGATAGATTGAATGTTAGAATAAATGTTCCAATAAACATTAAATATATACCTATATGTTCCTAATGAATATACTAACAGAATTTACATGTGCTTCCTTCCTTCTCTGTTTTATCATATCTTCTATAAGTAGTTAAAATTTTCTTTCTTTCATGGTCCATTTGATCTCCTCCAACATCATAATTTTGCCAATCACTTACCTTGATTGTTCTCTAACACTTAATAAACAACATCTTCTCAATCTATTTAAAATCTTTCTTTATATGTGGGATGGTTTTCTTTCTTAGCTAGATGTTTTACAAAGCACAAATACAGAGTTGTTAAATTCAGCACAAAATTAATTCAACCAAAGCAATAATTAAAAGAAAGGAAGAGTGGGTATATTTACATGAAACAAAGTAGACTATACGTAAAAAACTATCATAAGAGACAAAGAAGGACATTATACAATGATAAAAGGTTTCAAGTTACCTTTAAGATATGAAAATTATAAATATATATAAAACAACATTAGCCCACCTAAATATACAAAGCAAGTAGTAACAGAATAAAGGAAGAAATAGATAATAGTAGGAGGCTTCAATATACCATTTTCAATAATGGACATAACATACAGACAGAAAATCAATGAGGAAACTGTGCATTTGAATAACACAATCAACCAGATGGACCAAACAGACATAGTAAAAACATTCTACCCATCAGCATCAGAAGATATGTTCTATTCAAGCACACACCGAAGACTGACTTTCAAGGACAAGTCACATGTTAGGTCATAAATTAAGTCCTAATGAATTTAGGAAGATTTAAGTCATACAAAGTAGCTTTTCAAAACACCATAAAATAAGATATCAATAACAGAAGGAAAACTAAATATTAAAAAGCACACTCTTGAATATTCAATTTGCAAAGGAGGAATCACAAAAGTAATTATTGATAGAAAATATCTTGAGAAAAAAATTGAAAACACTAGATTCTAAAACTTATAAGACACAGGAAAATCAATGTGAAAAGGGACAGTTTTAATGATAATTTTTTTTTCATTAAAAAGAGAGAAAGATATCAAACAGCCTAATTTTGACCATCAGGGAACTAGAAAAAGAATAATAAACTAAGGGTGGCACCTGTGGCTCAGTGGGTAGGATGCTGGCTCCATATACTGAGGGTGGTGGGTTCAAATCCAGCCCTGGCCAAACTGCAACAAAAAAATAGCCAGGTGGTGTGGCAGGTGCCTGTAGTCAGTCCCAGCTACTTGGGAGGCTAAGGCAAGAGAATCGCCTAAGCCCAGGAGTCAGAGGTTGCTGTGAGCTGTGATGCTACAGCACTCTACCAAGGGCGATAAAGTGACAATCTGAAAAAACAAAAAAAAAAAAAAAAAAAAAAAAAAAAAGAATAATAAACTAAGCCACCAGTGAGCAGAAAAAAGGAATAAAGATTATTCTTTCTTTTTCTATCCATAAAGATTAGAAAATAGAAAAAATTTTTAAAGTAATAGCTGAATTTTGGAAAGTATAAAAGAAACAAATTTCTAGTTAGACTATAAAAAAGAGAAAAGACTCAATTAAACAAAATTATAAGTGTTAAAGGGGACATTACAACTAACATCACAAAGATGATAAAGATCAAAAGAGGCTGTGGAGAACAATTATTTGCCAACAAATTAGCCATCTTAGAGGAAATCAAAAATTCATAGACTCAAACCATCTAGTCAAACTGAATAAAAAATTAATAGAAAATGTAAACACACCGGGCATGTAAGGAGATTGAATCAATAACAGAAACCTTCCAACAAAGAAGCTTCACTGGCAATTTTAATAAACATTTAAAGAACAATTAGTACCAACACTTCCCAATCTCTTTCAAATAAACACAAGATGAATATTTTAAATTCATTTTGTGAGACCAGCATTGCCATAATAGCAAAACCAGACAAAAACTCTCTAAAAAAAGATTAGATTGTTACGTCATTATTCATTAGGGGTATCAATGAACACAAATGTAAAAATTCCACAAAATATTAGCAAACTAAATTTACTATCACATTTTAAGGATCATCCACTATAACCAACTGTAATTTATTCCTGGGATGCAAAGATGGTTCAACATATACAAATCAATAAATATGATATACTATACTGAGAGAATGACAAATAAAAATTCACATGATCATCTCAATAGATGCATAAAAGGCATTTGACCAAATTCAGAACACTGGTATGATTAAAAATCTCATTGCAAAAGAAAAATACCACAACATAATGAAGTTCATATATCAACAAGCTGTGACTAACATCATATTCAATAGAAAAAAACTAAAAGTGTTTTTTCAAAGATTACAGACAAGCATGCATGCCAACTCTTGACACTTCTGTACATCAAAATATTGGAAAAACTAGCCCCAACAATTAGGCAAGGAAAAAAAAAAGGTATTGAATAGGCAAAGTGGTAATCAAATTATCTACATTTGCAGGTGACATAATCTTATATGTATTACACCCCAATAACTCTACAAAAATAATAAATACTAATGTTATCCAGGAAAATTAAAAGATACAAAATTAAAATAAAAAAACAGTTCTGTTTCTATACATTAAACAAAAACTATCTGCAAAGATTGTTAAAAAAATTATTTCACCTAAAATAGTATAAAAGGAATAAGATAATTAATTAGAAATAAACTTACCCTACGAGGTGGTAGACTTAAAGATTGATAACCCTAGAACATTGATAGTCATTAACGAAGGCACAAATGTGAAACATCCTGTGTCTGTATATTAGCATACTTAATTTGGTTAAAATATCTGTACTTTCAAAAGCCATCTATGGATTCAATTCAATCTCTATTCAAATCTCAATGTTATTTATTACATAAACAAAAAAAATCCTGATATTCAAATGAAACCATACATTACCCCATAGAGCCCAAATAATCTTGAACAGAAATAAGAAATCATGAGGTGCCTTACTGTTTTAAGATAGTATATAGTGGCTCCTTCCCTTACCTACAGGGTTTATGTTCCAAATGGATGGTCGAAACAGTAGATAATACCAAACTGTCAGGGAAGCGAGCCTCGACACATTGTGAGTTTACTTCCAAGTGGCTTGACAGTGCGTAGAAACCAACAGAAAATTATTAATAAGAGTTATAGAATATTAATAGGGAAATAATAAACAAAGACAACGAGATAGTTTTAAGAGCAGTGGGGATTCAGGAGGCAGCACACCCTTCTTCATGAGACTTCCAGTATGCCACCTTGTATGTCAGCCTGGCTCTGTATTTAATTCATACATCAGGGTTACAATCATAAATCTCATGAAGGCAAAGCAAACAATCCCATCATGGTTGTTGCTGCTCTTGCATTTCTACTAACTAAACTAACTCTACAACTAATTACATTAATTACCTTAAGGTATTATGGTCTTAATACAGAGTCTATATAAGGTGGGGCTGTATGCTCTAGGAGCTGCTTTATTTAGTCATTTTGTTTTATATGAATGTGATAAGGCTCGGAATCATTTTAAACGGACCGCTTCCCTTTATCAGCTTCTCGGGTTGAGTTAGTGGGGGAGAGTCCCTCATTGGCAAAAATCCTGCCAGCTACACAATTCACCCAAAGCATCTTGGTCTGCAGAGTCCAATGGTTCTGGCTCCCACAGAGAATTGAGTTCATCCTTTATCTGGCATAGTTCGAGCAAGCAATTGACTACCCGTATTACATTATGGAGTAAATTCTTCCATAACCATTTTCCTAAAGGACAGATGAGCGAGAGAGCAATTGTTCTGTGTTTTCAATTGAAAAGAACGAAAGAGAAGAGGTTCAATTGAATTTCGATTAAACTTAGAAATAGTTTAATGGCTTTGAGGATCAAGGGTACAGGAACACATTCTCACAAGAAACCATGCAATCTTTATTGTGAAGATTAAGAAGGGGGGGGGAACCCCACCCTTTTTAGTATGTATTGTTTATATCTTCTCTTGCTGGAAGGCACCCGGAAGACACTGTTTTAAATGCAGAGCAGTGGAATATTTCCGAGGACCATTCTTGCAATGTTTCAATTAAATCTTTATGTTCAGTTTTTCTACATAAGAACAAAATAGGGCCGCACACACTTCTGTGGTCAGGCTGATTTAGGGCCACAACTAGCAGTTTCATGGAATTCTGCATTCACAGGCAACTCCAGGACGCTACTCCCAGAAAGAAAACAATTTCCTCATTAATTTGCTCTCCCTAGAACATACCATGCTTTCTCACTATGCTTGACTACAACACATGCACGCTGTCTAGCTTTCTGTGCTACCTTTGCTGGGGTATCTCCTTCAGAAGTCAGCTAGAACATCCCCTTATTCGGAAGCTTTCTCTAAGCATTTACGACAGACTTTGGGGTTCCCCTTGCATCTTGCACTTACACCTACCACTATGTTTAGTCCTGTACTGATGCCATCTTTCTCCCTCCCTCCCTTCCTCTCCAGACCCCACCAGAATAAAAGCTTCTTGAAGCCTTCTACTCTTGTCTTGCCCAGGTGCTGAATGAATAAATGTTGAATGAATAAATGGGTTGGAGAAATTGTCTTCTGAGGAACAAGTTGGTAAGATGTATATGGTACTCATTTTACCTCCCAAAAAAGCACTCTCCCAGAGCATACAGCCCCACCCTGGAATAAAATGGCTTTAAGGCCTCTAGCCTTAAGGCCACACAGCAGCTGTAGGGGGGGTGGGGAGGGTAATCAACATGCTAGACTTCAAAATATTAAATTGACAGAATCCCATGCTTTGCACTCAAAGTCGGGAAATTGTGTCCAAATCAATCCCTTTTTACTGTCTCTCTTTCCCCATGCTCCGTTTCCTATTCCTAATAAAATTTATAATCTAATAACAATTAATAACTGAATATTGGTTTCAAACTTGTAAAATTATTATTACTAGTAATGCAAGCACAACAAGATATGACTCTTTCCTTAAGTATTCCCATATGCACTCTTCACCAAACCCTATATATATTTTTTCATTGAATCTCCAAGAGAGATATTAAGTGACTAACAGGTAAGTAGTATGTACAGATTAGATATACGGAACAAAGGGATGATTCGTGTCATAAGCAGGATGGAATGTGATAGTGCAAGAAAATTATAGGAAAACAACTGTGCTTAAGGGGGCCTATTATATGTTTAGTATATTGTATATTATTGAAAATTTCAGTAATTAAAAAAATATGGTACTACCATAAAGATACACATATAGGTCAATGGAACAGAATAGAGCCCCAAAATAAACCCAATAAATTTTTAAATCATCCAATTAAGGATAATAATAGTAACAATTAACCTCATAATATTTGAGATTTAAGCTACAACTACTTTCAGCTTTCAATAGTCTACAGACACCCTCCAGCACCCTTCTTATTTCTATAGGGGTTAGATTGGTAAATCAAAGTACATACAATTAAACCCACTACTCCTGCTTTTTTTTTTTTAATTAATGAAAGTGATATCATTACTTTTTTTTTTTTGCTTTCTTTTTAATTTTTTTTTATTTGGGATTCATTTAGGGTACAAAGAATTAGGTTACACTGATTATTGTGTGGTTAAGTCCCTCTTGTAGTTGTAGCTTATATCTCAAATATTATGAGGATATCACATCTTTGTTTAGGAAAATAAATATAGCCTTAGTCATAGGGAATGGGGCTATTGATTTGGAAAATGTATTATTTCCTATTACTGTTAAGAAAAGCATTAAAAGCCATTTACATTTACATGGAATAAACAATACCATAAAGTCCCATTGTTGTTCTGGTGTCATATTAAATCCTTCACTTGTGTCATAATTTGGTTAAGAGATATTGACCATCTGAATATTCTTCAAACAACCCTCATATGATACCCTGATATATGAATAAAGTGGACACTTGAAATATATTTCAATTGCATTATATAGACAGAAATACCAATGTTCCTTCCTCAGCCTTTGTTATTATTTCTCCACCATGCACCCTTATGAAAATAATTTATGACATGATGAAAGAGAACAACTCTTAATGTATTAATGATTTGTCTTGATAGAAGGGTATAAGTCAAAATTAGTGACAACTGCACTATTTACATCATACAGTGTTTCCCTTGAAAAACAATAACAGGGAAAACTTCCCAGTAGAAATAACTTCAGACAGTGGAACCAAGTCATCCACTTTGTGTGGACAAACAATTGGCCCCAGAAGACAATAAACATGGGCTCATAGTTAGTATTGATTAGTGGGAAGTTGTTTAGGATCTTGGATGGAAATAATATTATATTGAAATAAAAATTCTGAGCTACAGGCAAGTAATGCATAAATGTGTCACATATTATAAAAAATGCATTCACCTCTGAAAATGGACCATTTCACGAAGCAGCCAAAATGACTCAGTAGGGAATCTTAGCAAGCCCTTGTAATTGATGACTACAGATCTGCCACAATGTACACATAAATGAAGTGGCCACAGTTGGCAGAGTCTTGTAATGCCAGAGCTCAACAGCACGAGCTCACACTACTGATACCAGTCTAGCTTTTTCTAGAGCTCAATGTGCAACCTTCCAGGAACAGAAAACAATGGCAGGATATGATGTGATTCATTGAGAGACCCAACAGCTGCTTGGTGGCCATGCCCAATTGTTCATTCTCAAGGAATAGGTAGCTCTCTAGAGATGTGCATATTCTGAGGACACGTTGATCTGTTCATAACAAATTATCCTTAAACTTGCATACATGCACAGGGTTCCTATGTTACATAAAAAAATGGTCAGGAAAGAACTCCTGACCTTGGAGCCATTTGTAGACACTATACCATCAGGAAATTTCCAGGACTGATAGATGTTTACAGGAGAGTAAATACTCCAAAAACATGCAGCCGCATCACCTGAAAGGATGATTATGATGCAGAATGGGTATGAAACAGTGATAGGAACAAATTCATTCCAAGTATAATCCAACTTAGCATTTGTTACCTGAACACCTGGTGAGTAGAAGAGCTGTTAGAAAAATGCAAGTCTCTTTGCTGTAATATGGCTTTTATATCTCATTGAAATTTTTTTTAGAAGACAGAAAGGTGGGCAACACCTGTGGCTCATTGAGTAGGGCACCGGCCCCATACACGGAGGGTGGTGGGTTCAAACCCGGTCCCGGGTCAAACTGTAACACAAAAAGAGCTTGGCGTTGTGGTGGACGCCTGCAGTCCCAGCTACCCAGGAGGATGAGGCAAGAGAATTGCCTAAGCCTGAGAGTTGGAGGTTGCTGTGAGCTGTGAGGCCACCACAGCACTCTACTGAGGGCGACTAAGTGGTACTCTTTCTCTAAAAAAAAACAAAAAAAAAAAAAGAAGAAAATAGAAGAGTACCAATTTTATAAAAAACAATATAGTGTGTGCTTCCTATAAATTAGGCATTATGATATTACCTGCAGCAAAAAATAAAAATAGTGAACTCTGATCTGTAATTTCTCAGAAACTACTTGACTCCTGTCTCCAACTGTCAGTGTCTGTAGTCTCCAACCTTAATTACCATATATACTCGAGTTATAAGCCGAGTTTTTGTGCCGAAAATTTGTGCTGAAAAACCCGAACTCGGCTTATACTCAGGTCATACAGTTTATTTGATTTGATGCGCCCGCACCGAATCAAATGCACGTAGTCTCCAGTTGTCTTTTGCTGTCTGCTTGAGGGGGCGGTGCTTCAGCTCAGTCCACAAGTCAGGGCTGAACTGAAGAGGTAGGCGGCTGAACTGAACTGTATTCCACTGAACGTTTTAACCCACAATATTTAATGGCACATTTAATTAAGTGAAAACCCCATTTAAGGCAGTAAAGTCTTGTAAATAAATGTTTATAAATCCTGAATCCTTATAATCAGGGGTTTTGGAGTATAAGGATTCAGGATTTTTAA
>CAUYPK010043706.1:0-16168 GCA_963574355.1 Loris lydekkerianus
GTTGAGGGAGGGGTATTGGTGGAATCACACCTACGGGGCATCTCACAAGGGCAAGGGTGAAAATCAGCAAATGTGCAATGTAAATGTCATGCCACGGTGACTGGGAAAATGCCAGGAAGGCTATGTTGAATATTGGGATGAAAATGTGTCAAATGGTTTATGAAGCTAGTATATGATGCCCCATGATCATATCAATGTACACAGCTATGATTTAAAAAAAAACAAACCAAAAAAAAAAAACCAATTCTGACTCAGGGTCTGTCACCGTCACCATCTCTTGTCCCCACTATGCTCATTCCTGACACACTCTTGCACCTGCACCTGTACGTGCACACACACAGACTCACACTCAGAAAGGGAGTGTACACTGTACAGACATCTCTGCAGAGAAGGAACAAGAATTAGCAGAGGGATGTGGGGAGGAGGAAGCAAAACGGAGAAGGGGAAGAAAAGAAAAACACAAAATGACGGTGGGCAAGTTGAAAGAGGAGGATGTATGGGAAAGAGCAGGGTATCTGTGGAGGGGGGAGCGGAAGCTGCAGATGGGGTCCAGGTGAACAGCGTAAGACCCCAGGCTCTCTTATATTGCTACAAAATAAGGAGTCCATTTTAACTCTCATCCAACAGAATCTACAAGACTGTCTTAGAGATGAAGGACTGAGAAGAGTAAGGAAGGCTCCATCCTGGCCTTTGGAGGTGAGGCAGGATTCGGGCAGGAGAAGCTAATCTGCATGGTGACACCAGGAAGTAAGGGCTGGCCATGCTCAGCCCAAAGACTCCTGCTAGTCTGGAGATCAGCTCAAGCGGCTCTCTTAGGATAAATGTTACTGAGGATGGCAAAAGATATGGTGATATGCTCCCTGGAAGGGAATTTTACACTTGATCTTAGCCAAAAGGCCGAGAAGCAATTGGAAGGGAATTTTTAAAAAGGAAAAGAAAAGAAAGAAAAGAAAAAGAAAAAGGAATGCATAGTAACGGCAATCTATATGGGAGTCCCCTAAATGAACTAAAATACCCTTGGGGAGCAGGTGCAGCACATCTGCCCTCTTGGGGGGACGCAGCCATGGATGGTGAAGACTCAGATCTATTCCACAGTGCAGATGAAGTCAGATGTCTTCTGTGCGTGACAGGCCAGGAGCGGCCCTGGAGACCGCAGGTGGGGAGGTCGAGGGAGCTCACCTCTTGTGACTGAAGCAAAAATGTTTGGCTTGCCTTGGTTTTCATGCTGGGTATAGAAACCCCAGACTATTTTCCCTTTTATGTGATTGAGGCCTGTCGCTCTTGACTGACCTCTTACGATTCAAAGGAGCTGACTGATTCCCAGATGAGGCAGTGGTTGCAACAGTATAAAACAGGAGTCAAATCAATTCATGCAACAGAGCACGTTTGAGTCATGCCAGAGTAAAGTACCTCAAAGTTTAAAATAAACCAAAACAAAAAGTAAAATTATCACAGCTTCAGAGACTAGAAATACTGCAGTGATATTCCAGAAAGAAGCCAGCTTTTTACTTAAGACTATGTTTGCTTGTTGAACTATTGGAAATGACATCATGTCCAAGATGCCGATAATCTTAGTTTTTAAATTGTCCCTGAAATGTGTGTGTCACTGTGTCCCTGAGGAGATAAGAACAATTTTTTTAGTCCAGAAATTGATGCTTTATAGTTTTTCACTTGTATGATGTGGCAATAACCGTCCTTATTTATGTGACTGGAACAGTTAGAAATGCCTCATTAAGCTATTTGGTTAATTCTATTTTTGCCTCTCAAAAATTGCTCCTCATAAAATTTGGTTTGCAAAGCTTTTAGCAGGCAGGTTCTCAAATTTTGAAGATTCACTCTTGCTGGGATCAGACATGCTAGGGTTGTGAGTGATGTAAGAACAAAGCACAGTGAAAAGTAGTTCATATGAAGTCACTAGACGTTGGTGGAGCATAAGCGCTCAAGCATGCATCTGAAGAATTCACTGAATCATACCCTGGAGCAATGTAACATCCCAGCAGAGAGCTAAGGAACAACTGTAGCCTTGAGAATGTGCTGGTGTGTGGCAGTCAAGGACAGGTGACTTAGTTTGAGCAAAATTGCTGTCTACAGCACAAAAGCACCATTCTTCAAATAGCAACAAGGCTCATTGCATAGTTACAAGCAACAGGGGTTGGAGAAATGATTTAAGTCTTACCAATCCTTGAAAGTCAGTTTTATATATTTACCAGTTTCTGTATTCAGGTAGAAGAATGATTAGTGCGTTGTGTTCATTTTCAAGAGAAATGAGTTGTAACTATACCGAAGGACACCCACAAACATTACCATCTCGGAATAACATTATTTAATGGAAAACAGGATTGAGAAAATGAGACCTATCTATGCTGAATGAAATAGATTAAATAAACCAGGTGTTAAATCACGAGGCAGATTTACAATTGGTGTTTGCATCATGGGTTCCAAGGAAGATTGATGCCCTTTGTCCTCATCTTTGGTAGTGCTTTCCCACCCTGACTCAACCTTAAAGATTCACTGGGTGATTTGCTTTGGCTAATGCAATACTAGGAAATAGAGTAGAGGGTTAGAAAGTGGGCTTTGCTTTCTTGCTCCGAGCTCTAATATTATGTGAAGAAGCCCGGTAAAGCATGAGAAACCACATCCAAGATGAGGACCTCATAGACCGATAAGGTACAAACTGACAGGTAAGTGAGGCCATCATGGACAATGTAGTTCCAGCTGAGCTGGCCCCAAAGAAGGGCCAAGGGTCATAAGAGTCATTTAAAAAAAAAATAAAAGTTAGGCATGAGGTGATGCATATGCTGATTAGCCTGATTTGATCATTTTACAATGTACAGATACATTGAAACATCCAACTTTACCCCCCAAATATGTACAATTATAATGTGTCAATTAAAGAAAAGCTTGTTACAACTAAGTTTGGAGATGTTTTATTATACAGCAAAAGCTTCCCGTAACATGCTTAATATATTGCAATAATAATACCCGCATTTCTACTAATGATGGAAAACCTACCATTTGATGATATGTTAGGCACTATCCAAGGTGATTTATATATATTATTTCTGGCCTTCTTAAACATTAAATCATAACTGTGTACATTCATGCATTTATGGGGTACAATGTGCTGATTTTATTTGCAATTTGGAATGCTTACATCAGACTGGTTAACATAGCCTTCACCTCACTTAATTGTTGCGTTAAGATATTTATACTCTACACTTAATAGATTTGACATGTACCCTTGCATTATGCACAAAGGGTGAGGTCCCACCAATTACCCTCCCTCCTCCTGGCCTGCCCCCCTCCCCTGACCTTCCCCTTCCCCCCTTCATTCTGGGCTATAGTTGTGTTTTATCTTTCATATGAAAGTGTGGGTGATTATATATTGGTTTCATAATAGTGCTGAGTACATTGGATACTTTTTACTTCCATTCTTGAGATACTTTACTAAGAAGAATATGTTCCAGCTCCATCCATGTAAACATAAAAGAGGTAAAGTCTCCATTTTATTATGGCTGAATAATATTCCATGGTATACATATACCACAATTTGTTAATCCATTCATGCATGGGTCGATGGGTTTACTTGTTTAAAGATGAGTTCTCACTCTGCTGCCTAGGCTGGTCTCAGACTTCTGGACTGAAGCCATTCTCCCATCTCTGTCTCTTGAATAGCTGAGATTACAGGGACATGATACTAATGCATTTTTATGCTTATGTAGCATAAACAGCATATGGCTGGCTCCATGGGCAAGGGACCAGTGCCTCTACACAGGACCTGGACTCAGAAGGACACTATGCTTTTTGTTTAATCCTTGACTGTTACTTTCGTGAAATCCCTAATTTTTTGTCTGAACTTGCATTACAGAAGTGAAGTCTGATGGGACTTGGAACCTTGGTCCTCTGCAGCCTGCCACCTGCTGCCTCCTTTCCTCCCCTGAAAAAGTTTGTCAGACACCTGCTCTGAGTCACCTGGTGCCCAGGGCTCCAACCAGTCTTCTACTCTAAGCCCCCCTTCTGTGAGTTTTTCTGCTCTCCACCCAGGATTGTAGGACTCCAGTAGTTTCAGCATGGGGTGAGAGGCCTATTTCACTGTCCTGTCCATCTTCATTGGCGGACAGCACATGGCATAGGGAGGGTGGATCAGGATTGGGCATATATATTGTGTGGCATCTCAGGAAGGTCAAAGCAGTAATATTTCCTGCAACAGGTTGGAGTTTCTGGGGTCATTGCCTCATCGGGTGAGTCACTGATATGGGCAAGCTTCTCCTCAACCTCTGAATCAGGTATGAAGTGTGTGAATGTTGAAATTCTTTGCAGTTGTCTGTCCCAGTGGGTTGGAGCAGTGAACCCTGAAAATCAATGAGTGAATCCTCAGCTCCTCATTAGGGCATTCTACATCAGACTGGAGGATGATGGGAAAGGGATCCAGGTAGCCAAGTGCATACAACAAATCAAGGAGCAAGATCTTGGCCACCTGGTAGGTTCTGCACTAGCCCAGTGAGTATCTTCCAGCTAATGACAGGGTGACATTAAATATCATGAAATAAAATAAAGGAAGCCATTGGTTTGGACTGAGCTCCTTCCCCACCCCAGCCCACCACCCCAACAAACCAAACCAAAGTGGAGTGACACAAGCTGAAACTGCACACCGCCAAACCAAAGCTAACTTGTTTATCTGACCTTCCTAGAAATCAGGAGAGAAAGCAGTAATAGCCAATTTCCCAAACAGATCAGTTTTGGCTACATGATAAGGACGCCGCTGCTGCTTTAACTTTTACCAGGAGAGTCACTTCAAGATGACCACTTCACTTTCTGGTCTTGGTTTCTGGTTTTCCTCAGCCCTTTTTTGTCTATAAGGCCATTGTCTTCTGCTCAGCTCATCAGAACACTCATTCTATTTTATAAAATGAGGTGTCGCTCAATTCTAGAATCATACACACAAAAGCCAACTAAGATCTTTAAACTAAATTTGTTGTACTTTTGGCTTTTAACAACAGTAAACACAGGACACAGTGACAACTTGAGAGGAGACTGCCAAGAAAGGAAAATGTACTTCCGTACCTTTAATGATACATTTTTCATAGTTTTTGAACAAGGAACTTGACAAATTGCATAGCCAACGTTAGTTGCACGCCTCATTTTCTGGCTCTCCAGATAATCCCTGTATTTCTGTCTCCAGCCTTTATCTTGTCTATGTCTAGGCAAGCCTAGACATTTCCCAAAGGCAGTGCTAGGTCTTAGAATGATAGTGTCTGAGAAATTTAATGGTGAGGGTCAGTGGTGTGGGTGTGGGATAGGAGTGGGATGGGTCTTGGTTGAATGTCAGGAAAGGTAAGTCCTGTCCCAAAACTTTCCATTTAGCCAGTTCAACGTGCTTTCTATAAGTGCATGGGAAAAAAACATCTGAGACCCAGCTCAGGGCAGTGTCTACCAAATCTGAGTGTTTGTTTCTTTTTTCTTTTTTTTCCAGTAAGTCTTCATTTTGATAAATATTAGACATTCCAACGTCAGTATTTATTTTTAAAAATGGTGCCATGTCTGGAGCATCTACTACATGGCAGGTGTTCAACAGTCATCATTTCCTTTAATGTACAATAATCTTGTGAAGCTATTATCATGACTTCATTTTGCAAGTGAGGATGTGAAGGTGCAGAGAGTACAACTGTGTAGTTGATATACGAGTTGAGATAAAAAGCCATGTTAGTAATTCTGGAATCTAAAAATATGAACTTATTTGGAAAGAGGGTCTTTGCAGATGTTATTAAGTTAAGGATGTTGATCTGAGATCATCCTGAATTACCCAGATGAATCCTAAATCTAATGCAAAGTGTCTTTAGGAAAGAAGAGAAAAGATACAGACACAGAGGAAGCTGATGTGACCGTGGAGGGAGACAGTAGAGTGCTGTGTTTGTAAGGCAAAGAGTAGCAAGGATTTCTGGGAGAGAGGCGTGAGCAGAGTGCCCCTGAGAGCCTTCAGAAGGATTCAACACTGCTCACGCCTTCACTTCAGACTTCCAGCTACCGACCTATAAGATAATGAATTTCTGTTGGTTTAAGTCACCCAGTTTATAATAATTCGTTATAGTATCCCTAAGGCAAAAAAATGCCTTTGCTTTTTTCCACTTCATATAGCTTCTTCTTTATACTCTTCTTTGTTTAGCTTACCTCCTAAAGGTTTTCTCAACAGGGACATTCAACAGATAGTGGATAAAAAATGAATTAAAAGAATGCAGCTTCCATTTGATTGATGATTAAAGACCATCTCTGAATCAGTTGATTCCATTACACAGACAAAAATTCTTAAAATAAATTTCTTTGGAAAAAATCAGGGGAAGTACCCAAATAAATTGCAAGCCCATTGCTCCAGCAGCTTCTTTTTTTTAAAAAAAAAAAAAAAAAAAAAAAAAACACTGAAATCACTGAATTGATTCATAAATCATAGGATTTTGGTACTAATGACACTGTACAAAACTTTTTTGTTTACCAGGACCTTTATTTCACATGATCTCATGTCATTTCCATGTCAAGCCTATATTTTTTATGTGAATGAGAATACAGTGAATCAGTGTGTTACCTCTAACCTGACCAGGGCACCATTGTAAGTATGTATCAAAATGGGGATGTAAACTCAGCTCACTTACTGCAGTGTTTTTACCACTATGAAATAAAGGAATCTCTGGCCCTTTATGGTACAGGCCTTGTTTTTAGTGGTGGAAAATTGACTGTGGAACTCTGAGTAGATGTGGAAGAGAAGTCAAAACACAACTAGAAGGATTGCACTCTGGGCTCTTGGTTTCCTTATCTGGTCTGATTCAAAGCATTTCTGGATAAATAAAATGTATTGGGTAAGGCATTCTGGAATTCGAAATTGGGATTACAGTCATAAAACACCAGATGTTTTGGAGCAAAACTTCCAAATATGCTAGAGAATGTATCATGATGCCCACAGCTCAGACACATTTGAGACACAGATTTGGATGAAGACACTCACTTTTCTATGATGTCTGTGCCAATGGCCATATTTAGGGAAGTCACTAAAAGGGGAGGAAGAAATACACTTTGCAAGTTTGTAACATTTCTTCTCCTTCCTTTGTTTCTTTGGAGCCCTATTGTTGAGACATAGAAGGGACTGTCACCATTTTATAGGTGAGGAAATTAAGGCTTAAAGGGGGTTAATGACTTAGCCCCTTCTAAACTAAGACATAGCAAGAAAGGTTTAATGACTGGGACATTAGCCCAGGATTTATATATGTTCCCTTTCTGTCAGACTTCATAATGAAATCACACTTTAGAGTTAAGTTTAATTCCTGTCACTGGATCACAGGTTTGTGACAGAGATCATTAATGGCTGCAAAGAGCTTATAGTCAAGTTGGGAAAAGGCAGGAAAAAAGCCTCAGCACAGCACCTACATTGCAACACCATTCAGAATACAATTGTTCTTCAGTACCCAAGAAGGACTGTTCACAGGACCTCCCATGGAATGCCAAAAAGCCGAGGATGCTTAAGTCCCTGATATAAGATGGCATAGCATTTGCATATGACCTACATCCTTCTGTATACTAAATACTTAATACAGTGTGATTTTATGTAAATAGATATTTTACTGTGCAGTTAGGGAACAATGACAAAAAAATATGCTCATGTTCAATACAAATGCATTTTTTTCTTAAATATTTTTAATCTGCAGTTGGTTGAATCTATAAATGTAGAACCCATGGATATGGGAGGCTGACTCTATTTACAATTTTAAAAACACATACCCAAGTCTTTGCCATAAGCTCTGTACAATTAAGCACGTATTCTGCACTCTCTAAAGTGCCGATTACAAACAAAATTCTAACAGTTAAAACAGATATTAGTTGTTTTATCTAGAAGGCTAGTAATTGACAGTTAGAGGGCTAGTTTTGTGGCTCAATGAAGCCATCAAGGATCTAGGTTTACATACTTTTATTTATGATTTTAAGATAACTCAGTTAGCACCAGACTCCCCCCACCCCCATACTTACACTATTGTCCTAAAGCAGGACAAAAGAATTCTGTAAAATAATCCTGTATTTTTATCAGAGACTTACTCTTTGCCAAGCATGGTGTTGCTGTTGTTAACATATAATTTTCACTAGAAGAAAACAAAACAATTTTCAAAATATAATATTGTCTACACCTTGCAGATAAAGAAATCAGAGGGCTATTTAATTTGCCCAAATTATGAACTCAGAAGTAAAACTCAGTGGTAAATTATTCCAAAATGGGGGCCTTTAACTATGAAGATGCTGTAAAATTTGCCTTGCTAAATGCTATAAACCTCTCTACAGTGAAACTAAGACATTACTTATATATTTGCAGGCTTCCCATATGGCAGTTCAAGTAAATATTATAACTTATTTTCTCCCTTCCTTTGTCAGAAAAAAGACGCTGTACAACTAGCAAAGAAGAAAGAGACTCTTCCAAAGTCATACCACCATTTAGTAGTGAGCCAGGTCCAAGCCTTCAGCTCAAGTCTCCTGCTCTGCTGTGTAGAAACCTTTTCCTTTTATCCTGTTAGTTTTATTCGACTTTGGTCTAGGAGAGGATGGGCCTAAGATGAGCATATGCTTTAAATATTTCAGTGAGAAGGTGGGGGCAAGAGCACTGAATTGGGGTTTGCTTTGCTGTCATATCTCAGATGAGAATAAGATAGCAAGAATTTCCCCCCATTTCCCATAAGAATTGCCACAAAAGAAACCACTTCAAGATGTTGCTATCTTGTTATGCAGGGCTAGGGGCCGAGAGGAGGCAAAGGAAAGGCAAGGAAAGCCTAGAAGGTCTTTCAATCCACATTACCAGGAAAACTCCACCACTCCCTCCCTTAACCGCTGCTTACATCAGATGAGAGGCTGTTTATCACTTTCCTTCTTTTTTTCATAAAGACCTTCATTCCTTGAGGTCTAAGACAGTGCTGTCTGGACACAGGCAAATGAGGAGATACAACAGTGTGTTTAAGTTTGCTCTGGCTGAAAAATATTATTTCTCTAACGTTCCTTCAATTCCTTTCTTGATTTTTTTTTTTGTCCCCATTGTTAGCTATGTTGCAGTCACATTCTCTGCTCTGGATTTTAATTCCTTCTTGATTCATGATTTCTTTGTTTTGATAACTATACTCAATTCGCATAGACCCCAGTGACCTCCAAAATCCTGCCATTTCTTGGTGCCTCATCAACTGTAATTGATGAATTTGGGCAGGGATGGGGTAAATCTGTTAAACAATTGTACCTCCACCATGAAAAAATAATGCCAGTGATATTATTACATGCATGCTGAAAAATTTGAACAATACGGAGAATGTAGCAGGCATATTGGGGCCTTAAATCAGCCTACTTTGCCAAGCAAATTAAGTAATTAACAAAGATCTTCTTAATGAGTCTTAGCAAAGTTAAATTTTAACATGTGACAATTATAATACGTGTTTTTTTCCCCTCATAAAACAGCCAACATGATGACTAGCAATTAACCTAGGATCTGACAGCATTATTCCTCTGTTTCTTTTCCAAGCAGAATTGTGGTACAATGGCAAGGAAAGCTCAAGAGATCTGTGGATTTTCTCAGTGCATATTAATTTTATGCATTTATTATTTATACTATACATTTTTCCAAACAAAATCTATCTGGTGCCTGAATGGCAATACCATCGGTATCTGAAAATCTTATTTTTGTTTCTCATAATCTGTAGCAAAATGATTTTAAGCAGTATCTCCTAGTTATGGAAATAATAGGTCTAGGTATTTTTTCTTCAGAGAACAGGAGGTCTAGATAATATGTTGTTTTTATTAAATGGAAAGTAACCAACATTTGTTGATCACATACAAAGTGCTAGATATGAAAGTAGGTGATTTTTATTCACCACATTTAACTCTGCCAACAACCTTTGGAGGTAGTTGTCTTATGGATGAAAATTTATTAATCCTGTCTTAATTAATTAATTAATCTTAATTAATCCTGTCTTATGGATGAAAATTCTGAGGCTTAGAGAGAAGTTAAATTATCTGAATGTGTTCCATCTGAGACTTCTAATCCTCTGCTCTTTCTTCTACAACACAGAGCACACACACAGACACACACACACACTCACACCCATTTATATTTTACACTGAAATTCTTCCAGTATGACATAAGGTGGAATGTGAAATTGATATACTTTGGTTGAGTCCTTCCAGAGTCAGACATAAAGGAGTCAACACATAAAGCATACAGTTTTAATTTGTGATCTTTTCCAAATATCTCAGTGCCTTTGTGAAGCACATAACTTCTTTCTGCTGGCCTGATGACTCATCGTATGGCCTAGCAGTCCGCCCTTCCGAAGAGCCTCGAGGAGGAGCAGTAAACAGCATGACTGCATCTTCTCCATCTCCTTAGGCTGCCTGAATGCTTCTTCTAGGACCCCTTCCAGCTGCCAGCTGGATGTGATTTCTATTTCCTTAAATTCTCTTTATTAGAGCAATGTTGCTTTGATATTCACGCACGTACACATTATCTGGAAATATGTTCAAAGGCAGTAGATCTGGGGTGGGACCTGAGACCTGGCATGACCGTCAAGCTTCTCGGTGGTGCTGAAGCTGTTGGTTCATACGCCACCCACAGAGCATAGCAAGAGTTTCATAACACTGGCCATTTCCTGTTTTATATTATTATTTTTTATAATGCGTAGGTCTTACTAGCCCTACTACATTATTGCTATTTTCTTGACAATCTCCTTGCACCTTTAAAAATTGATCCTCAAGAACTTCCTTGAACAACCTAAATGGACGCACAGTGACTCTACCACATGTACTTTTAAAAATTATTTGAATGAAATTGAACCCCTGTCTCCTCACGCATATTATTAAGTGAAAGTGTGGTCCTTTAAGCTGGAACTTAATAATCATCTGTAGTTTCAACTACTTGGTAGGCTGGGGCAAGAGAATCACTTGAGCCCAAGAGTTTGAGGTGGCTGTGAGCTGGGACACCATGGCACTCTACTGAGGGTGACAAAGTAACCCTCAGACCAAAACAAACAAACAAACAGAAAAATAAAATAAAATAAAAAATGATACTTGACACAGAGCAGGCAAACTCTTTGTTTTACTTACAATTTATTTTCCTTATAGTTAATGGCAACTGCTATGGTAAACATGGGAGGGTAACTGTTAGTTTTCAGTGTTCTCCACAGTTCATCATTTTCTGTGGTTCATAGATATTAGAGGAAGACAGTGAGGCTAAATTGAGGGCTACTAACGAAGCAAATGCCATTTTAAACAAAAAGCCCTTGTGTATGGGCGGTGCCTGTGGCTCAAGGAGTAGGGTGCTGGCCCCATAGACCAGGGGAGGTGGGTTCAAACCCGGTTCCAGCCAAAAACTGCAAAAAAAAAAAAAAAAAAAGAAAAGAAAAGAAAAAAGCCCTTGTGTGTGTGAGTGTGAAATATGCATTGCATTATGTGTAAAATAAATAAAATACATTTCAAACTTTTTTACCTGTGCTAGTCTGAGATTCTTGATTAGAATCAGGTAAAGCACAACCTTTTTCCTAGGCAGCAGAAACCAAGCATTGATTTTTCTTTATTGACCAATCATACACTGCAGTATAAATATTTATGATAGCTGCACATAATAAAAAAATAAGTTAAATACCATGGAGGAAAATGAAATGTAAATGGGAAAAGATTTCTCATGGGTAATACATCACTTTATAATCTTACGTTACTCTGAGAAACACCTAACCGCTTTCTAGAATCAATGCTCAGATTACAAGACCTTCATCATCACAAACAGACATTTGCAATTTGGTCTCCTGTCCTCTTGGGGCTCACCCGTGTCAGGTTTATTTGGCGATTTAGCAAGTGAAATACAATATATATGCAAAGCCCTTCTAAAGTGGCCAGATGTTTAAATGGAATGAAACTTCTAATATTTTAGAGCATTTTTGTAGATTCCCCAAATGTCAGAGTTGAAAGGAGACGTGAGATCATTATTCCAAGGCTCTCCTTTTATAGAAAAAGTAAAGGAGATACAGAGAGGGAATGTGCAGGTCTGAGGTAACACAGAGAGTTGTTCCTGAGCAAGAATTTTATGTGGCTCCCTGTCTTTTGGGACAGTGGTCTCTCCTGAGCAAGTCTCCCTTAATTGTAGAGAACTAAGGTTGTTGGTGTAAGGGCAGGCTAAAATAGAATGTGGATACGTCAAACTGTAAAAGATGTTTTCTCCTCACGTAGACAGTTTTAAAAATTTAACAACTTATTCTCTTATAGAATCACTAATGACATGATTAGAATTGTATGAAGACAGCAGTTTGGTTTGACATCGATTTCTGGTTTTGCATTTATCCTTAAATATTAGTGTCCCAGATCTTTAAGGAAAAGTGGATCCTCTCCACCACCCAGTCTCCTTAATGTAAACAGCTTCCATTTTTGTACACAGAGACCCTTTTGTGATTATTCAGCACAGTAAAAGATGAGAAACACCAATGATTATCATCAACAGAATTAGCCTAAGGTAATATATATGAATGTTCCCAATATTAGTGGATTAAAATTTATGTCATACAGCTAAAAATACACTACACTACACATCTATCTTTGACACTACTATTTATGGGAAAGAGAAAGTACTGCACTTTCAATCTGTTCTCTTTGCTCTTTCTATCATCTTTCAGCCTCTTCAGAATTATTGTAGCAGGAGGCATACATTGCCCCCCTTTCTTACCAGCATCCTCCTTAAATATACTTACGGAACCCAACTCTCAAACTACAAATAGGTATAATAAAACACACCTCAGTGAAAGAAACTTGGAGGTTAGATACATATCTAAATTGTGTACAGATTACCACTCAGTATTCAAAAGTGCCAGGTTTGTCCTCAAAAGAAATTGTCCTTCTTTGGGTGAAGTGTGTGTGTCCGTGCACATATGTATTTTTATATGCATGGGTGTATGTGTACACACACACATATATATATTTTTAAAGAAAAGAGCAGAAGAAAATAACAGCTTTTCTCTTGCATTGAAAATGCAGATATTCGAGGTAACTTGAGTATTCATACCAGACCAGCAATCCACTGCAGTTTGAGATTTGACAGAACTCCCTCAATAGCTTTAAAACCAGAGTCCGGATGATGAGAAGGATACCTGATGTTTGAATTGCCTTTGGAACTACATTTTTCAGGGCTTTCAAATCGCTGCTCGCTAACATTTACAGTTCTCTGCAGTCATAATATACCTCCATGGGATTTGGGAGGAGATCAAAGAGGCAGGAAAGAAATTGCTATTCCCAAATTCTAGCAGTAAAAGATCGGTGCATGTCAAATAGCTTTTAATGTCCACAAACCCAGCTCTGTATACACACAAGGCCATTTCCATTAGTAAAACTTACACTTTCCTCATCAAAAATCTGTTCAACTCCAAAGAGGAAAGTAACTCTGCTGTGAATCTTAATAGTTAGAGACGTTAGCCTTCAAAGGAACTTTCTAAACTTTCTAAGTCACTTTCTCATTGGTTACAGGATATGTGTGCCTTTTGTTAAGAAAAATATCTCTACATAAACCTCTACTTTTGTTTAAATAATTAAAGTAGGAAATTTCAATAAAAGGATCCTTCTATTTCAAGAGAAAGATTCTTCACTTTTAAAATAACACTTGACAAAGTACAGAACAACACGTACAACACACAATGCCTCTTCTCTAAGATCCACGTTGTATAAAAATGGAAAAGAACCAAAAGTGAACAAGTTGAGGAGGTAACCTGTGGGGAGGACAGTGGGGACAAGCAAAGCTTACACATATAATCCAGATTTCTCTGAATGCATTTCACTTTGGATATTTGAGTTTGGAGTTGTGCCAATATTTTACCCCATTCTAAAAACTAAGTCAAAAACTAAAAATGGCAATCTATAAAAAGCAAAAGTAAAATTTAATAAATGGGTCTGTAATAAGTTGTTGAGATAGCCCTATGTGGAAGACGTATTGTAATTTATAATAAAGCGGAAACATAATATATACCAAGAACAAAATGAAATGCAAAACATAACTATTGACTTGCTTTCAACATACTAACAGTAACAACACTGGTTTTCTTATTCTAACACTATTAGCTATTGTAATTGGACAAAGCATATAAGTGCTTAGAAACCGAAGTTTTGCAGCTAATGAGGCAATTTGAAATCAAGATATTAAGCAAAAGCACAGATTGCTTAAATTTCAATTGGAAAGAGTATGAATTTGTGAATAGTCTCTAAAAAGATATAGAGTTCCTAGCTCTGTCCACATAATGTCTGAGTAGTATTAATCAGTAGCAATGAACATCTTAGTTCCCAGATGGTTGTGGTCTCAATAAGCCATTTCCACAAAAAAGAACAAGGGCATCGTGAAGAAATGACTAGTTACTTTCAAATCTGGGGCTGGAAACCCAGATGATGAGCCTGAGATGAAAGCAAGGGAGAACGTATCAAAGGACTCAGGAGTCCCCATTTGCCAACAATGGCAGGGTTTGGACCAAACCAAAATAGATAGAGGCATATCAAATATGTTTTTGTCCATAAGTTTATAAGGATACCTTTAAACAAACATCCCAAACTCACAGTTTTCACCTTTATAGTGGTAAAAATGTCTAAACAAGGGAAAGAACTCAAACATTAATTCATCTTTCTTGTGAGAACCGTATCTCATGTATCCAAATATCTGTGGAAGAAAAACAATTTTATGGAACAATTGCAGCTATTAACCATAGGAGTAGAGAGAGTATATCAACATTTTGGTACCCTAACAAAATAATGAATATAGAAAAGAAGCACTCATGGTTTTTCAGGTCTTGGGCAAAAAATATGAGCAACTTTAAAATGATGAATCGGACTTAAAACACTTGAATCTTAACATCACAATGAATCTTAAAATCACAGGAAGAAACAATCAGATATTAATTATCTTCTCATGGGATGGAAGAGAAACTACAGAATTCCTCCTATAAAATATTCTTACTAAAAAAATGAAGGAAACCTCATAAGTTTATAGAAAATAAAGGGAAAAAGTAAGTACTAGGCCAAGATACAATTTAAAAATCCAGAATAAAAAAAATTATTCAGGACACAGGGTCAGGGGTCGTCAACAAATAAATTGCACACAAGCTCAGGTAGGTACAACTGCACACTCACAAATACACACGCAGAGAAATAAAATAAATTGATGAGAAATATTATCCAGATAGATTTTTAAGATCTTATTTTGATCCTGCTTTGGAAAAAAAATGTAGTGAAATTGTGGTATGTTTATTAGCCAACCAGGGAAATTTGAATGCTGGATATATTTGATAATATTACGGGAATTTTTGATGAAATCTTGGTATTATCATCATATATTTTTTAAAAATAGGGCTAAATATTGAAATATTTATGTTTGAAATGACATTAATTAATTTGATTGGCTTCAAATTAATATGATAGTGTGTGTATGTTATGCGTAGGGATGAGGCTGGGACTGGGGTGAATGAGACAAGATTAGCAACATACTAAAGAAGGTTGAAGCTGAATATTCATTATACCAATCTCCTTACTAGTGTATCTATTTGAATATGTCAACAATACAAAGTTTATTAAATGCTAAAACACAGCTTAACATTGATTTCTTAGGGGGTATAAAGGTAATGTGTTTGTTTATAGTACTCAAAATTCCAGAGAAGGAGTTGGCACAGAAACCCTGAAGATTCAAATGTCAAGATACTTCATTTCTTCCCCGTTTTAGCCTATCCTCACCCCCCCATGTCTCCCATGCTGACCCCTCTTTACCTCTCCTGACTGCCCCATTCTCAATCCCTGTATCCCTCCTGATTCGCTACCCTCACCACCCTGTCTCTCTGTCTCTCCTGATCACCCATCCTCACCCCCCCGGTCTCTCTGTCCCTCCTGACAACCCACCCTCACCACCCTGTCTCCCTGTCTCTCCTGACCACCCCATCCTCACCCCCTGTCTCTCTGTCTCTCCTTATCCACCCCATCCTCACCCCCCGATCTCCCTGTCCCTCCTGACCACCCCATCCTCACCCCCTGTATCTTTGTCTCTCCTGATCCACCCCATCCTCACTCCCCTGTATTTCTGTCTCTCCTGATCCCCCCATCCTCACCCCCCTGTCTCTCTGTCCCTCCTGATCCCCCCATCCTCAATCTCCTGTAT
>CAUYPK010043707.1:0-36692 GCA_963574355.1 Loris lydekkerianus
CAGCAATGTTAAATATTTTGAATTTGGTAACAATTGCACTGGGATTATGTAAAAATATTTGATACTAGGAGATTCACACTTAATTATTTAGAGCTGAAGAATCTCAATCTCAGCAATTTACTTTCAATGCAACAAAAAGAAAAATGTGGTCGTGTACATGTATGTATATAGGTATATTGGGTCATGTAATATTTTTATAACTTATCTCTATGTTTAAAATTTATTTTCTAAAATAAAATATTTAGTTAAATAAAAACAGTACGCCATTAAGGCAACAATTTACAAGAGGATAGGGAATGACTGGGGAAAGAAACAGATGCCAAGTCCTATTTTGTTTTAGTTGCACCCTGAAAACTAAGCCAGGAAAAAGAAATTAAGAGTTCTGTTTGTTTCAATTTAACATTGCCCTCTTCTTCTTAGGAGAGTGGATTTACCCAAATGTATACTGTGAGGAATTTACACATCCTAAAAACAAATTTATTATTTATTTTTGGAAGCATGAAAAATATAATAGAATTTAAAATAAAAAAGATCTTGACAAAATGCAGAGAGGAAAATAAGCAGGAGAAAGTACTGTGGAGAGGGAGTGGACAAGGAAGTCACAGGAAAACACATGTGTTTGTAGAGAAATGATTTTTGTAAAGAAGTACCAATGCTTTATTAGTTGTGGGTTGTTTTTTCCTTTCTTTTCTTTTCTTTCTTTCTTTCTTTTTTTTTGAGACAGAGTCTCACTCTGTTGCCCTGGTTAGAGTGCTGTGGGGTCATAGCTCACTGCAACCTCAGTCTCTCGGGCTCAAATGATCCTCTTGTCTTGGCCTCCCGAGGAGCTAGGACTACAGGTGCCCACTATGACTCCCAGCTAGTTTATCTATTTTTAGTAGTGATGGAGTCTCGTTCTGGCTCAGGCTGGTCTCAAACTGTTGACCTCAGGCACACAGCTTTTTTCCAAAGTAGTTTTCCACTGTGAGGAGAACTCAATTATTCCATTAAGTGTTTTTCAACCCTTTTAAAAATCTCACAGCACACTTGACCATGTAGTTAAACTTCCATGGTACACTTAAATTATGTTGATCAAAAAAAAAAAAAAAAAAAAAAAGAGTAAGGCAGCACCTGTGACTCAAAGGAGTAGGGTGCCAGCCCCATATGCCAGGTGGTGGGTTCAAACCCAGCCCCAGCCAAAAACTGCAAAAAAAAAAAAAGAGTAAAAAGAAAAGACTTTGAACTTCTTTTAAAAATAATTTAATGATCTTTAAAAATTTTCACAGCACTGTGGGGAAGAAATCCTCAGACCCTGACAAAAGTACAGTTATTTGGGAGACAGATAGAGAAAGAAAGCAGGCCAGAAACCTAATTGCATGATTATAGCAACCCCTTTCCATACTCCTGTAAATCCTCATGACCCTGACAAGAGTAGAGCCATCCTGGGAGGACAGCTAGTGATAAAAAGCAGATCACAGACCAAATGGCATGGTCACAGCAACCTCTTCCCCACCCTCCTGAAATTCTTTAAGGCCAGAGTTACTGGGAAGCATCTCCTATCCTGGTCCTGGCTGGCACCAGAGATAAGGCCTTCATGCAAGATTTTACGGAAAGCAGTAACACTAAAGTCAGTCTCCGACACAAGCATCATTCATTCTGCAGGAAAGATGACTTCCCTCACCCCTCATGATCCCCTCTCACATTCCATCTACACTAATAAAAGTCCCTTGAAACTGTGTGAGCTGAGCTGACTTCTGCTCAGACTCCATCCTGTTCCTTTAAAATAAAGCCTATCCTTAATCCCTGGACTGGCCTCTCCTTGGGGACTCTGGCTGCACTCTGCCCTAAACCTCTCAGGCACACTGGTTGAAAATCACCACATTAAAGTTAGCCAACTCTGTGACCAAGTTTTTAGGCAGAATTTTCAAGTGGTTAAGTGTGGCTTCTTGCCTTATAGTTTAAATTTAAAAAGAAAAAGGAAAAGAGTAAGAAATTCAGCTGATAAGAATTTCAGTGACACTAAAATATCCCAAATTGGCAGAGATACTGTGCCACAGAAAATATTTCTCAGGGCCCAACCTTTCTTTTGAAACAAGTATAACACAGTTTCCATTTAAATTCGTTTCTGTACAGTTTTGACAAATCTTTCAATCAATGCTTTCAAAAGCATTATAAATAGTCTTCAGAAAAAAACTACCACTCCATAATTTTGTTTTACCTTTTTAAATTTTTAAACAATATTAAGCCTACAGAAAAGTTGCAAGTATAACAAAGAACATTTTTCTTGAACTATTTGAGAATAAGTTTTCCAGGTGATATTTCATTTCCCTTTGATAATTTAGTGTGAAGTTACCACAATCTAATCTTCAGACCCCTTTCAAGTTTCATCAGTTGTCCTGATATTGTCCCTTTTAGCAAAAGGATCCAGTTCAGGAGCTCCCGTTGCATCTGCTGATAAGGATGTCTTTTGTCTTTGCCACTCTAGAACAGTTCCTCAAATGTTTCTTTTATTTTCATGACCTTGACACTTCTGAAAGTTACAGGCAAGCTGTTTTGCAGAATGGCACTTATTCTGGGATATTTCCTCATGAATGGATTCAGGTGACCTATCTTTGATAAGAATATCACAGAAGTAATGGTGTGTTCTTTTCTTTTTGTCCTATCAGCACACAGTTTCAAATTTCCCATCACCGGTGATGTCCACTGCTACTATGAAGATAATTATTTCTCCAGGTATTATTAATATTTACATTAATTATATTATTTATAATTATAATGTAATATCACACGATATAATGTTACAGTAATTAATAATATGTGTTTTGTGGGAAATTACTGTGAAACTGTATAAATATCCTATTCCCCATTAAACTTTTAATTTATTCAGCTATTCACTTTTATTGTATGAAGTATGGATTCCTATTTTATTTAATGGGTTATAATACTACTATCATTTATTTTGATGCTCAAGTTGTTCCAGATTAGGCCACTAGGAGCACTATGGAGCTGGATTCTGTGTCCTCTTGACACATAGTCCTTCTTTCAGCATTTCCTTACTTTCTGGGAGAACAAGACGTCCTAGGCCCATGTTGTACTTTCTCTCTGCCCTAATCCCGGAAACAGCCATTTCTCTCAGCAACACTGGTTCTGGTTCCTTTTATTAGAAAATGGTAATTAGAAGCCAAGATCTGGATGCTAGATGTGCAAAAAATGTGAGTGTCACTGTTCCCAGGCCCTCTCAGTGCATCCAGTTAGGGAACATATGCATGTGTACATACGTTTACCTCTACATGAACTTCTTTTTTTTTTAGAGACAGAGTCTCACTTTATCGCCTTCGGTAGAGTGCCGTGGTGTCACAGCTCACTGCAACCTCCAGCTCTTGGGCTTAGGTAATTCTCTTGCCTAAGTCTCCTGAGTGTCTGGGACTATAGGCACCCACTACAACGTCCAGCTATTTTTTGTTGCAGTTTTGCCGGGGCCAGGTTTGAACCCGCCACCCTTGGTATATGGGGCCGGCGCCCTACTCACTGAGCCCCAGGCACTGCCCCTCTACGTGAACTTCTTTATCTATCTATAAATACGCATTGAAGATCGTGGGTCCATATTCACAATTCCAATTCAATATTACAGAGTTCATTTCCTCTTTCCTGCAACTCCCTTCTCTGACAGTGTCAAACTTGGTTCTAGTTATTCTTCATATATTCACTTACTTGATCATCTCCCTGTATGTAACCAATCTCTCATCTCTACCAACATCCTTCCCTACATGGGCACTTTTCTGACCCTGTCTGTTTTCCAGCACCACACACTATGCCACATAGCCACATAAAAGCCACCCTCAAATAACCCGGGTCAGGCTGCACCTTAACCCAGTTAGGTCCTGACATCCGTGCTGGGCAGCCCTGCTCAGCCTGCTTCAGGTCTAACACTCTGCTTGGGCCACCGTGGAACTCATTACATAGACACTACACTACCGTTTGCACTACACACCTACTAGCTTTAGCACTGAATAGCTCAGGAAGCTAAGGTAAAGAAAAGGAGGAGAGAGAGGAAGAGCCCCCACCGTAACTGTATTGGATTCCTCACATTATGTAGTCCAGCCTCCATTCTGCGCTGGGGCAGCAAAGCCAGTTACTTTGCTCCACTGAACTACCAAGACTTAAATAGAATAAATGAATTGCCTATAAACAGCTGCCTGCTAATAATCACTGGAAGCAAATATATCTCACTTCCTAGATTTCTACTGACTTGAAATATTTGGCAAACAATCAAATTCTGCAACATCCTCTCCTCATTCCCCTCACTGCAGAGAGTTTCGAGGAGTTTCTCAACAAGGCTTAACAGATATGTGAAGCTGATGTTCCAGAGAGAATATGCAAAGTTCCAGACCAGCCATATGCAAAGTTCCATATGCAAAGTTCCAGACCAGCCTAAGCAAGAGGAGTTTTAGCCTACTATGGACATGTGTGTGTAGTATGTACATATGTGTTCATGTTCCTGCTTATAATGCACATCCACACATATCATGTACACATTGACATACCTTCATGCCATGGTATTTTGTACCTCACTGTAGACTCCACTGGGAGCTGGGGGGTCTTGGAGCCTCCAGCTCTCACATTAGTTCAGTGCTGAGTGGATGGCTTTCGCAAAGAATGAGGACTTTTGTGAAGATTTCACTCTACTTTTCTGCACAAATTCTGCAGGTAAAATTTGAAGCCTCTGGCAGAGAACCCTCTGCTTCCATACCCAATGAGTATAAATACACAATGTACACCCCTAAAGAGGTAACAAGCATTTCATGCATGCATGTTGTAGATCTTTTGGCCTGTCCCCAACTTACCATGGTTATGCCTATGATTTTTTGGCTTTGTGATGAGTTCATTGCCACGTCTCATCTTAAGGTGAGGGATGTCCATATCCACATGACAACCAGTGAGCTCCTGATTACATTGATTTCTTATTTTATATGAATGGGTGAAATTCAAGTCAGAGGTGGTGGCAGTGGCAGTTAAGATTAAAGGTTCTGAAGTCAGACCCCTTTAGAAAATCTTGGCTGCACTGCTTATAATCTTGTGACCTTGGGCAGGTCATTTAACCTCTTGGAAATTTAAAAATTACAAATAGGCATGGTGGCTCATACCAGTAATCCTAACACTCTGGGAGGCCAAGGTAGGAGGATGGCTTGAGTTCAGGAGTTCCAGACCAACCTGAACAAAAGCAAAATCCCATCCCTAGGGCAGCACCTGTTGCTCAGTGAGTAGGGCTCCGGCCCCATATACCAAGGGTGGTAGGTTCAAACCCGGCCCCAACCAAACTGCAACAACAACAAAATAATAGCCGGGGGTTGTGGTGGGCACCTGAAGTCCCAGCTACTCCGGAGGCTGAGGCAAGAGAATCACCTAAATCCAAGAGCTGGAGATTGCTGTGAGCTGTGACATTACAGCACTCTACCGTGGGCGACGGAGTGAGACTCTGTCTCCAAAAAACAAAACAAACAACAAAAAAAACCCCATCCCTACTAAAAATAGACAAATTAGCTCACCCTGATGGCAAGTGCCTCTAAGTCTCAGCTACACACACACACACACACACACACACACACACACACACACAGACCTACTTCAAGGGACTGTTGTATAGATTTAAATTAGGTTTAAAGCCCCATCAGGGACCCAGGGGACCCAGCAAATGTCAGGCATAGAAATCAGGTCTTCAGGCTTCTTTTCCTTTCTTCTCTGCCACTCACCACGTGGATTTTGCTGGCTCCTGCCCGAGAGGGGGAACAAAATAACGACTTGACACCTATGTGCCGTATTTCATCAAATCTACAAGCCTCTGACTTTAAGACACATAACTTAAGAAATTATATCATAGCGTTAAGAAAAAAAAATGTCGCCAAGTATACCACAAAACAGCAAAGGACTATGAGAAGCATCCTAATTGCAGAGATCTGAAAACATAAAAGAAAAGGACGCGTGATTCTAAGAATCTACGACAAATGACATCTACTGAATATACAAGACGCATCCTTCAATGCTAAAAATACACGCGCGGGCCGGCGTGGGACCGGTCTCCAGGCTCACCTGCGGGCGCAGGCGTGGGCGAGGTCCCACCGCTCCTCCTCCAGCGCGCGGACTCGGCCTGGCGGGCGCCGGGCGCGCTGAGTTTCACTTTCCATTCAGTGAGAAACGAAAGCCCAGCGGGCGGTTCCAGGCGGAGCGCGGAGCTGGCAGCCCTGGCTGAGTCAGATGACAGGCGGAGGTGGCCGTGGACCGCCGCGCCTCCTCGGTCCGCTAGAGCGACTGTGGAGGGCCCCGTCTCCCTGCCGCGTCCTTCTCGAGAGCTCATCCGGGACGGGGCATCCACAGCAGCTGAGGTTGGACGCCTGCGTGGCTCTCGAGGCAAGTTTGGTGCTAATTTTGGAAGTTTTTATTCTAGGAAAGACATCCAGTGGAACTCTGCTCATAAGCCAACTGGATAATTGACCAATTTATCAGGGTTCTGCAAGTTGTGGTAATGACCCGTATTGATAACACGCATACATGGGGCCAATGATATTTTTTTCCAAGCTGATACATTTATTTGGACTTTTTGCATGACTTCGTGTTTAATTTTTAAAAAGAAATCATAGAAGTATTGCAAGCTTGTAAAAAAATTTAAGGAATATAGACAAATGTGTCTCTCAATCCTCAACTCAGTATCATTTTTGTTTATAGCTTATCGGAAATTTTTCTGTGTACAAGTCTTTAAAATTGTTGTGTTATAACTTGCTTTTTCTGCTTCACAATATGTTATGGACATCTTTTCCTGGCAGGAGTTATAGATATGTCAAAGCTGATACATAATATGGGAAATACATTGTTTACTTAGACAATGCATGGACATTTAGGTTGTTTCCAGTTTTTACTGGTATAGATAATGCCACAATAAATATCTTTTTATGTACATGTTCATGCAAATATATAAATATTTGTGGAAAATTCTAGATGTGGGATTGCTGGGTCTATGGACATACATACTGAGAGATCTTTTTCTACCTCTGCAAATCGGAGTATTTGAGTCTTCACCCCTCTTCTCTTTCCCTCTTCTTTTTCTTGGAAGAAAGTTAAATTGAAAACTTTAAACATAAAACTCCCATTTGAAGACCCCTGAAAATCTGGGTTCAAAGTGTTGGAAAATTAAAGCCTCTGCTCTAATTTTGTATGTAACAACATAGAGGGAGTAATACTTGAAAGATGTTCCAGAAAACAAGGCAAATATTTTTCAAAATTTAAAACAGTTCCCTAAAGTTTTCTTTCTGGTATTACATTGTGCAGACTGAGATGGAAAGTTAAGATAGGTTATCTGAAGTGTTCATGGAACACATCTGGGGAGAAGAAGATGGGGAGGTTACAGCTCCACTCTGATTTATCAAAGGACTTTTGTAAAAAGGCTCTTTAGGGTTTTGGATTTTTTTTTTGGAAATAGAGTCTCACTATGTTGCCCGTGGTAGAGAGCTGTGGCGTCACAGCTCACGGCAACCTCCCACTCTTGGGCTTAAGCAATTCTCTTGTCTCAGCCTCCCAAGTAGCTGGGGCTACAGGCGCCTGCTACAGCACCTGGCTTTTTTGTTGTTGGTGGTGCAGTTGTCATTGTTGTTTAGCTTGCCCGGGTCAGGTTCTAACCCACCAGCCTCGGTGTATGTGGCTGGCGCCATAACCACTGTACAATGGGCACTGAGCCTGGATTTTTCTTTTTTACTCTTAAAAAATGTTGTTGTTGTGCAGCTTTGGCAATTTTACACAATAATGGGCTTATAAAAAGGAAAACAAACGTTTACGGTAAAGTTAGCCTCAAAGAAGAAAAATCCCAATTCTTCTTCTTGGACAGTTTCTTTTGGAGACAGGAACTTCAAGGTTCCCTATTATTTGGACTTTCATCTGAAGTCTTCTCATCTGTATCCAGCATATTACCATTACTCAAGAAATGCAAAAGAACGTGAGGAAATCATGGTGTTGTTGGGTATGGAAGACAATGAGGCTGCTTGAATCGTGTTACTGGTGTATTAATTTTGTTCCTCTTAAGGCATTCGGAGTTGGTGGCAGTTCTCTTTGTGGTGAGTCTAGTTGTGAGTGAAGCACTGGGTAGGGACCCGGCCCATCCTACATCTGTTTCCCAGCCTTAGCTCTTCTGCTGTTTCTCAGAGGGGGAACCCTGACTGGTTCTGTGGCTGCATGGTGGTGGGCCTTCGTCTGCCACTTTCATCCTCACATCTCCCTCTCATTTTAAAGATAAACACTTCAGAAAGAGCAAGAGCTACGTTACTTTAGTACATTGGGGCTAATTTTTTGAATCAGGGGTTAAGTTTGGACTTTCACCTTCCGTGGAATACATTCATGCTCTTTTCTCTGGTGGATGCTTGAAGCCCCCACTTAACTGCAGCTGATGTACCTCTCTGCCCCCTTCCTTTCTGCATTCTCCTGAACTAGTTAAGCTTCACTTTCCTTTTCTTTGTTGCTCCACCTACCTGTCTCCCCTCTGTGATCAGCCTTCACAGATTCTGTCATTTTTGGCGTTTTTTGGTTGCCCTTTTGGGACCCGGCCTGCCAACCTGCCCAAATGATCTACTCCATTGAGTTTTACTGCTGCATTTTACTGAAGTAAATCAGAGGCCTTGGCAGAGGGCCGGGCAAAGTCGTTGGAAAATGCAGGCTGGTATCTTTCTACTCTGTTTCATCAGCTTTCCCTCCATGATGACCCCCAAATCCTCTTTCTTGATAATAGAATTGGGGGGTGAGGCAGGGGGAAGGGCCTCGCTCTTTTGCCCAGGCTAGAATTCAATGGTATGATCATAACTCACTGAAACCTTGAACTCCTGGGCTCAAGCAATCCTCTTGCCTCAGCCTCCCAAATAGCTCCCAGCTCATTTTTCTATTTTTAATAAAGACAAGATCTTGTTATGTTGCCCAGACTGGTTTCCAACGCCCGACCTTGTCAAGCGATCCTCCTACCTGGACCTCCCAAAGTGCTGGATTACAGGCGTGAGTAACGGAATCCGGCCTTGATAGTGGAGTTAATTGTCTGCTGTCATCATTTCTCTTTCAGTTTAACTTTCCTAGACTGAGCGTCATAAGAGGAACATCTGTTTATAACTATTAAAAATAAATATTTACTAGTGAAAAGAAGTTGCTTGTTATCTGAGCCATTTAACACGAATTTAATAATATACTCCACTCTAGTTTCCCAGCTTCAGACATTTTACTTTCCTTCACATTTTGTAAAAGAGTTAAGAAAAAATGCTAACACTTCTTTTTTATTTCAATTCATTAGTTTTTTTGATCTTGGAACAGGAACACTATTGCCAATAAGAGTTTCCTTAAGCTGGGCGGAATGGCTCACGCCTCTAATCTAAGCACTTTGGAAAGCTGAGGGGTAAGAATCAGTTTAGCTCAGATGTTAGAGACCAGTCTCAGTAAGATAGAAAGACACTATCTCTACAAAAACAAGTTTTTTTTTTAATTAACTTATCAAGATGGCACTTACTTGTCATCCCCACTACTCTGAAGACTGAGGCAGGAATTTGAGCCCAGGAATTTGAGGGTGCAGTGAGCTATGACAGTGTCACTGCTTTCCAGTCTGGGTGACAGTAAGATCCTGTCTCAAAGAATAGAAAACAAAACCAAAGATACTAAATCTATCCCCAAAGTGAATTATCGCATAGTTTAAAATTATGTATTAATTAACTATAGGCAATTTGGAAATTAAGAGAAATATCAAGAAGAAGGTAAAAATGATTTGTTATCCCACTGAGAGTTACTCATTAATGACAATTTTAGTATATTTCCTCCCAGTTCCCCCATCTCTGCATTGCAAGCAATTATGTTTTATAAAGTTGAGTTCACACAATATTATTTCTTTATAATTTCTTTTTTTTTCTGTAAAGCATCATTGTGATTTTCTCTATCTTTATTTAACAGTCTCTGATGATTTTAATGCCACCATAGTATTCCATCTTATAAATCTGTCAACATTTATTTAACCCTATTGTTGCATTTCCTTTTGGGAGGGCCATTATAAATAGTGCTACAGCTTTTGAATTTGAAGGGATTTTTTTTTGTTTAGGTCGTTGACAACAACCAAAAAAATTCCCTTAAAAATCACCAAGTTTAAAAAAATTTTTATTTTATATTTAATGGACAAATTATAATAGTATTACATTTATTGAGTATAGCATGATATTTGATATATGTATACCAGCAGACAGAAAAAAGATTTGTAAACTAGGTGGCATTTAGAACTACCTAGTGGTTCAGGGAGCTCTGCTTTACATGTGGAATATTTATGATTCCAAAAAAGGTAAGGGACATAGGGAAATAGGCTGATTGGTTACAGTTCTACATTTTCCTTATTTGAACATGTTTGGGCAGTTATCAGCCAGTGATTGGCTGAAAGCTCAGCTACTATGATTGGTCAAGACTTGGCTATTTATTACAAGGATATACTCTAGGCGGTGCCTGTAGCTCAGTGGGTAGAGCACCATCCACATACATGGAGGCTGGCGGGTTCAAACCCAGCCTGGGCCAGCTAAAATAACAATGGCAACTGCAATAAAAAGTAGCCAGGCATTGTGGCAGGCACCTGTAGTCCCAGCTACTTGGGAGGCTGAGGCAAGAGAAATGCTTAAGCCCAAGCATTTGAGGTTGCTGTGAGCTGTGACGCCACAGCAATCCACTCAGGGCGACAGCTTGAGACGCTGCCTCCAAAGAAAAAAGAATATACTGTAAAGTTAGATTGCATTAGGTTATAGTGTGCTACAGATGGAGGCAGTTTTAGGTTAAATTTAATCTATTTTAACAATGCAACACGGTGATTAAATCAAGCTAAAAAACATACTCACATCTCATTTGACTTTTTCTTTTTTTTTTTTACTTTTTCTTTTACATTTGAAATTTACTCTCATGAAATACACAATACATTATTATTTACTATAATCACCTTGCTGTGCAAAAGATTTCAAAATGTAGTCCTCCTGTCTAGCTGAAGCTTTACACCTTTTGACCAGGAACCAGTTCAGTTATTGTATTTTTTTATCTCTAGAATTTCTCTTTTTAAATTATTTTTTATTTCTCTATTAAACTTCTAGTTTTGTTCACAAATTATTTTCCAAATTTTATTTAATTTTGTAGCCATGTTTTCTTGTAGTTTCCTGAACTTCTGTAAAAGAGTTATTCTTAATTTTTTGTTAGACATTTCATAGACCTCCAATTCCTTTTTTTTTTTTTTTTTTTTTTGCAGTTTTTGGCCGGGGCCAGGTTTGAACCTGTCACCTCTGGTATATGGAGCTGGCTCCTTACTCACTGAGCCACAGGCACCACCTAGACCTCCAATTCTTAAGGTCTATTATTAAAGCTTTATTAGTTTCTTTGGTGTTGTCACATTTCCTTGATTTTTCATAATTGTTTTTCATAATTGTTCATAGTTCATTATTAAATTGGTGCTTGTGCTTTTTGATTTCTTGAAGTACATCATTATGGTATTTATTTGATATCTTTTAACTTTTTGATGCAGGCATTTCTTGCTGTAAACTTCTCTATTTATATTGCTTTTTCTGTATCCCATAAATTTTGGTATGTTGTGTTTCTAATCTTATTTGTTTCAATACATTTAAAATTTTTTCTTAATTTATTCATTGACCCAAAGGTCATTTAGGATTATGTTTAATTTCCATGTATTTGTACATTTTCCAAAGTTTGTCTTGCTCTTGATTTCTATTTTTATTCCATTGTGGTTAGAAAAAAAAACATATTTTAAAGTTTTCAAATTTGTTGAGATTTGTTTTGTGACCTAACATGGGCGCTATCCGGAAGAGTGTTCCATATGCTGATGAGAGGAATCTCCATTCTGTAGCTGTTGGGTGCTGTGTTCTGTTCTATGAGGACTAATGGACTGTCTAATTGACTATCTGTTGGGCTAATTTGGTCTCTAGTGCAGTTTAAATCTGAGGTTTCTTTGCTGATTTTCTGTCTGGATGATCTGTCCAGGGTTGAAAGAGGGGTGGTAAATTCGCCAACAATTACTGTATTCTTGTCTGTCGCTCCCTTTACATCTAATAATATTTGCTTTCTGTAACCGAGTGCTCTGCTGTTGAGTATTCCATATTTACAATTGTTCTCTTGCCTAATTGATTCTTTTATTATATATGCAGTGACCTCTGTTTTTCTTCCAGTTTTTTTAACCTAACATTTATTTTTTCTGATATAAGTGTAGTTATAGGGCCCTTTTCCTACATCTTGATAATATGTAGGAAATTAATACACACTTTAGCATTTCTTGTGTGACAAGTGTGGTTGTGATGAATTCCCTCAGCTTTTATTCGCTTGGAGAAGTTTTTATGTCTTTCATTTCTGATGGACAGATTTTCTGGATTTAGTATTCTTAGTTAACATTTTTTCCCCTTCAGCACTTTGAATATATCATCCCAATCACCTGGCCTGTAAAGTTATGCTGAGAATTCTGCTGTTCAACACTTTGGTACTCCCTTATATGATACTTGCTTTTTTGTTGTTGTTGTTTTTGCTTCAGTATTTGTTTTTGTTTGTCTTTGATTTTTTTTTTTTTTTTTTTTTTTTTTAGAGGCAGAGTTTCACTTTATTCCCCCTTGGTAGAGTGCTATAACATCACAGCTCACAGCAACCTCCAACACCTGGGTTTAGGCGATTCTCTTGCCTCAGCCTCCTGAGTAGCCGGGACTACAGGCGCCTGCCACAACGCCCGGCTGTTTTTTTTTTTGTTGTTGCCATTTGGCCGAGGCTGGTTTGAACCCACCACCATCAATATATAGGGCCGGCGCCCTGCTCACTGAGCCACAGGCGCTGCCCTGTCTTTGATCTTTTTGACAGTTTGATTACATTGTCTTATTTAGATGTAATGTTATTGAGACCTTTGGCTTTCTTGGTCCTGGATATTTATATTTCCCACCAGGTTTTGAAATCTTACTGTTATTAGTATTTCTTTAGATATGCTCTGTCCCCTTTTTAATTTTTCTATGCCTCTTGAACACCAATGATGTATACTTTTGCTTTCAGATATTATGCTGTAAATCCCATAGCTTTCCTTTTTCCTTTTTTTCTCCTCTGAGTTTATATTTTCAACTAATCCATCTTTGAGTTCACAGATTTTATTCCCCTGCTTGATCAATTCTGCTGCTGATGTTGTATGTTTCATTTTGCATTTATTTCATTATTTTTTTAGTTCCAGAATTTTAAGTTTCTTGTTAAATTCTTTTGATAAATTTCTGAATTGTTTATTTGTATTTTCTTGAATTTCATGAAACTCCATTAAAACAGGTATTTTCAATTTATATTATCTGGCAGTTTTTTCATCTCCATATCTTTAAGGTTAATCACTGGCACTTTGGTGATGTCGTTTTTTTTTTTTATTGATCTCAATCCTATGTCTGTGCATTGACATGGGTACTTTATCCAGGTTTTTTTTTTTGTTTTTTTTTGCCCGGCCAGTCCAATCTTCACAGTCTGGCTTTGTTTGGAAACATCTTTCATCAGTAAGCCTATCCAGAGATAAAGAAGAGGCTGACTGGTGAGAACTCTAAGCCCGTGACTGCTTCATCTGTTGCAGTTCTGGAGGACACCCTAAGCCCAAGAGCACTGTGAATGGAATCCTTTGGCTGCTAAGGCTGACACAGCAGTGGGTCACGACTGAAGCACATGGCTGCTGAGACCAGCACAGCACTGCAAAGTGCCCAAAACTCAAGGTTGCAGATGGCTGGCCTGCTGCTAAGGTTTATCCAGGGTGCAAGGGGTGACACAGGCAATGCCCTGGCCACCAAAGTTGACACAGTATTGGCTCAGACCCAAAGCCCACTGTCACTGAGACAATCACAGTACTGGGGTATGCCTGAGGCTTATTTGAGGCCCAAGACTGCTGTAGACATCCAGCAGTAACGCAGGCCAGCCTCTGGGTCTGTCCTGCCAGGGCTCCCATCTGGTGCTGAGTGAGCTAAGAAGCTCCCTCTATGCGTATCAGAGGCTGACGTCTTCTACCTTGCACTGGGTTTTCCTGAGATGTGCCTGGTGCTGGGTTGCAAAATAAAGTCCTGTGCTTACTTCCCTCTCCTTCCCCAAAAGGACGTTCAGTGTTAGGATGGAAATGTGTATGACCACAGTAGGGAACATCTAGCCTAGTTGTCATTACCAGCCTAGAGCTTTATGAGTCAATCCCTTCAAATGTTTATTGCCCTCTAAGACTTGCCTCTTTGGAATCAGAACTAATTACATGAATACATTTTCCCTCTTGTCTGATCCTTGCCTACCTGCGTTGTCTTTTCACAGAGGTCCTGTGTGCCTGGCTCATGTGAGCTCTTGCTGGAAGTGAAGTCGTGCAGTCCTGAACACAGACCAGGCCTTCTTGGCCTGGGATTCTGGAGTGATCACCACGGGCAACGTGTTTGGGTTTCTCAGGGAAATCTCTCAGTCAATCGTGGCTGAGTCTCAGCAGCTCCCAGCAGAACCTGCAGAGGAGAAGGAAGAGAACACTATGAAGAGGGACGGAGAGCAGCTGAGAGAACATCTTAGTGCCTGGGACTACCCTCATGGTCATTAGATCCTTCCATTTTTCTCTTTCTGACTGCATAGAAAGGTTGTGCTCATATGCTATGCTCTGAAGCAGTAGAGCTTTACAGTTAGTGGTTCCCATTTCTTGTGCCTTGGTTTCTGCATCTTTGAAATGAGGGTGATAGTAGTGCCAAGCACAGAGGGTTGTTGGGAGAATTAAATGGGATAATCTGTGGACACAACTTTAAACCAGTGCTTGGCAAACGGTAGCGCCCAGCATCAGTTCCTGTCTTTACTGTTGCCTTTGTGCAAGTCTGTCTAGGAGCAATGTCCTCCTGCTGAACTGGGGAGCAACAATCTGTCCTCATCGTTGCCCCCAGATTTTCACTTTCCCGTTGCCCTATCTTATATATGCCAAAGCCCTTTCTCCGGGAATTGTGAGCTTAGTCGTGCTCCCTCCCTCTTAAGTTGCTCCCTTTTGGGGTCTGCTGAGCATAAGGCTAGGTTGGAAAAGGGGAAGTTGGTTGCTAAGGGGTAGGAAAACTGTGACATTTTGTTCTTCTCCTATTCTTGTAAGTTTCTTCTGGCTTCAGCCTCTCAAGGTGAGTTTATATTAGGTGATTCTTCCCTAAAGCTGTTTTCTGATTTCTTCCATCTGTGGTGAAACCTGGGCTGAGGCCTCTACTCTGGAGTCCATCACAGACTGTCTGGGGAGTTCCTCTTATCCCTGAATTCTGACTCAGCTTTGAGTCAGAACAATTTGATGGAGAGGAACCCATAATTCTCCCAGTTGTGCTTTATGTAATGATTCTTTCTTTTTCTTTTCTGTTCCGGCAATTTCTGTACTACTCATTTGGCAATTAATAAGGTATTTTTTTTTGGGGGGGGGTAACATCTCTCTTTTGCTAATAGACTACTAAAACTTTGCTTGTTATTTAACTTTCTTAAGATTCATGCTTGATATCTCCCCTTTAGTTTGTTTGCAAGATCATTAGTGAATTCTTTACACCTCTGAGATTATAAGACTTCATGTCCTTAGTAGATTCTAGAAAAACATTTGATTTTTAGTTAACTTCTTTAGCTAGGGCTTGCCCTCAGTATTTTTTTGTCTTCTGTTTGTAGGGCTGGTTGGTTTACACAATATTGGACAGACATGCTGCCTTAACTCCCTGATTCAGGTGTTCATAATGAACAGGGACTTCACCAAGATATTGAAGAGGTAAGACTATTATTCAAGCTGATGAGCATGAATATTATTTTATGTTTATAAATACTCAGTTCTTCATAGTGACTTGGATTTTTAGAGGCCTTTTCTTTCAAATCTTTTCCTATATATCTGGACTATGCAGTAGAATCACCTAATATTTAAATATGTATGAATACCTGCTTCCACTCCAGTTATCTGGTTTCAGTTGGTCTAGGGTGGGGTTCAGACAGTGGTACTTTTTAAAAGATTCCTTAAGTGACTTTTAAAGTGCAGCCAGGATTGTCAGCTATAGATTTGGTTAAAAGAAACCAGTGTCAGAGGAGTAAGTCAATGGTCCCCAATACGTACACACAGACACACACACATACACACACATAATTTATCACTAATTTTTAAGGACTAATATTTTATCACTCATTCTTTTTTTTTTTTTTTTTTTCTTTTTGAGACAGAGTCTCATTTTGACGCCCTCGATAGAGTGCTGTGGCGTCACAGCTCATAGCAACCTCCAACTCTTGGGCTTAAGCGATTCTCTGGCCTCAGCCTCCCAAATAGCTGGGACTACAGGTGCCTGTCACAACACCCGGCTATTTTTTGTTGCAATTCTCACTGCTATTTTAGCTGGCTGGGGCCGGGTTTAAACCCACCACCCTGGGTATGTGGGGCTGGTGCCCTACCCACTGAGCCACAGGCGCTGCCCTTTATCACTCATTCTTTTCTGTCCCATGCTTTCTCCTTTTACCCATCTGTTAATATGGGAAAATTGAGAGATGCCTAATTTAAATGAACCATGGCCAAAATGCACTAACATCGCTTCATGTTGCACTTTCTTCCCCAAGACATATCTCAGTATTTGCTTTTTCAGTTTGGAGTGATTAAGGCTGGACATTTTGCTGCTTGACCTGGCTGTGAACTGAGGACCTACTGCCTCTGCCTCTGGTGTGATCAGTGGTCAGGGTGGTGCCCATCATCCTCTCTAGAGGGTGCCTGGTATAGCTGATTCACTGATGCACAGTGGTTCTCACCTTTGGCTACACATTTAAATTAACTGGGGAGCTTAAAAATTCTAATAATTGGGGCTCGGCACCCGTACCACAGTGGTTACGGTGCCAGCCACATACACCAAAGTTGGTGGGTTCGAACCCAGCACAGGCCAGCTAAAACAACAGTGTCAACTGTAACAAAAAATAGGTGAGGCAAGAGAATCACTTAAACCCAAGAATTTGAGGTTGCTGTGAGCTATGATGCTACAGCACTCTATCAAGGGCGACATAGTGGGACTCTGTCTTAAAAAATTTTTTTCTAACAATCGGGCCCAACTCCCAAAATTCTGATTTCATTTGTATGGGAAGTGGCCTGGATATGGAGATTTTTATTATTTATTTATTTGTTTATTTTTTATTGAGACAGAGTCTCAAGCTGTCACCCTGGATAGAGTACCGTGGCATCATAGCTCACAGCAACCTCCAACTCTTGGACTTAAGTGATTCTCTCACCTCAGTCTCCCAAGTAGCTGGGACTATAGGCACCTGCCACAATGCCCAGATTTTTTTTTTTTTTTTTTTTTTTATTGTTGGGGATTTATTGAGGGTACAAGAAACCAGGTTACGCTGATTGCATTTGTTAGGTAAAGTCCCTCTTACAATCATGTCTTGCCCCCAAAAGGTGTGGTACACACCAAGGCCCTCCCCCCCTCCCTCCTTCCCTTTCTCTGTTCTTCCTTTCCTCACCCCTCCTTCCTTCTTTCTCTCTCTGCTCTCCCTTTTCCCTACGCCTGGCTTTTTTTTTTTTTTAGAGACAGGGTCTCACTCTGCCTCAGGCTGGTCTCCAACCTCTGAGCTCAGGGCAATCCACCTGCCTCGGCCTCTCAGAGTTCTGGGATTACAGGCGTGAGCCACCACACCCAGCCAAGAAACGGAGATTTTTAAAACTTTCTCATGTAATGTCAATGTGTGTGAAATGTTCTGTACCCAAGGAAGAAAGATTATTCCAAGGCGTGAAACAAAGGAAAACAGAATCCCTGTTCTGTAGAAATAATGTGGTCTTTATTTCCATGTGGATGCAGGTGGGGTGAAATCAAGAGAGGAATTCCACCTGTGGGTTATGGCGGATGGGAATTTAAAGGGTCAGGGAGGGCAGCAATTGGCAGCATTCCTATTTCCTGGGAGGGACAAGAGTCTGACCCTTCCTGGGCGGGACAGGTCTATTTGAGCAGGTACACCTGATTCTAACAGTGTGCCCAACATTCAGAACTATAGGTGTAAGGTGGTTTCTGGCTGTTCTTACGTGGCAGGATAACAGTGCCGAGGGAAGACGAAGCGCAGAGGAGAAGTGTCCCTTTCCAGCTGCTTTTGCTGCTAGAGAAGATGCAGGACAGCCGGCAGAAAGCAGTACGACCCCTGGAGTTTGCCTCCTGCCTCCGGAAGTACAAAGTGCCATGTAAGACAGTCCTTCCAGCTCTGCCAGTCTCAGAAGGGGAAAAGGAGAGAGAGCAGAGAGGGACTAACGGGCAGTGAATCAAGAAGGAAGTTAGGTAGACTCTGGGCCCCTTGGAGGCATTGTGTAGATCTGAAATGTTTTCAGAATGACTCATTTTTACAGGTGCAAAATTGATAATATTTATGAACATTACACTCTCATGCTCACCCTTTTTCTGCCTTTCAGTAAAGTAATTACTAAAAGCCTAAGAGTCTCCTCAAAGCTCATTCAGCCCCACAGGTAAGGAGTCTCAGGAAAACAGAATAAAGGAATAAAAAGGAGAAACCATATTTTAAAAAAGAAGTCATAAATAGGTTAGTTTTTTATTTAAAAAAAAGCTTTATTAAGATATATATTGCATACTGTAAAATTCACCTGTTCATTCGAAGAATGAACCATCAACCACAGATCAGTGGTAAGATAGGATTTATAGACAGGAAGGAATACAAAAGGAGTGAAAAACACCGGAGCTTCTGGCAGAGGGAAAGACCCAAGTGGGACGTGTCTGCATGGGTCTAGGGTATAAGGTTTTGAGAATTATGTTTGGCTGGGACTTGGTAAATGGAAAAGCACCTTTTCAATGTAAATGATCATATTAACAAATGAATGAAGGCAGTCCCTCCAGCTAAGGGCAAAATGTCAGGGCATTCCTTGCATGAAATTGCCCAGGCTTAGGAAACTGGGGTCTCCTGTCCAGCCTTGAATGGGGGAACTCTGTATCATTACATTAGTACTGGTTTTGCTGCATCCCCTAAGTTTAGGTAATTTGTGTTTTTATTTTCATTCATCTTGAAATATTTTTTAAAATCCCTTTCAATTTCCTCTCTGATCCAGTGGTTGCTCTTGAGTGTGTTATTTAACTTCTCCATATGTGTACATTTTCCCATTGTATTGGCTCTTATTGATTTCTATTCTCATTCCATTGTGGTTGGAAAAGATACTTTAAATTATTTTGTTCTTAAATTTGGTAAGACTTGTTTTATAACCTAACACGAGCCCTATCCTGGTTATGTGCTATGTGCACTTGAGGAAATCCATATTCTCTATTGGGTGGAAAGTTCTTTATGTATCTTAGGTCCTTTTGGTCTTCAGTGTTGTTCCACTCAAGTCCACTGTTTCTCTGTTAATTTTCTGTCTGCATATTTTATTGAAAGTGATACTTCATGTCTCCTACTAGTATTTTTTTTAAGACAGAGTCACAAGCTGCCGCCCTGGGTAGAGTGCAGTAGCATCACAGCTCACAGCAACCTCAAATTCGTGGGCTTGAGTTATTCTCTTGCCTTAGCCTCCCAAGTAGGGAGACTACAGGCGCCTGTCAAAATGGCCAGCTATATATTTTTTGGTTGCAGTTGTTGTTGTGTAGCTGGCCTGGGCCAGGCTCAAACCCACCAGCTTTGGTGTACGTGGCTGGCGCCGTAACCACTGTGCTATAGGCACCGAGCCTTTTATTCTTTTTTTAATAAATTTTGGTTCCTTTTTAAAAAATTTTTAATTTTTGCTTTTATAAATTCTAGAGGTATTTTCTTTTTATTTACCAAGTAGCTTACATAAAATATAACAGTTTATTTTGAGTTGGTAATAATTTAATTTCTCTTGCATGAAAGAACTTGCCACTTTAACCTCTCCTTCCTCCATATTATATGCTATTGATGTCATAATATATATTGATTTATATTATGTATCCACTAACAGAATTTAATTGTGTTTGTTTTTAATACTTTTGTCTTTTGTTTTTCTTTTTTTTTTTTTTTTTTTTTTTAGACAGAATCTCAAGCTATCACCCTTAGTAGAGTGCCATGGCATCCTCATAGCTCACAGCAACTTCCAACTCTTGCCTCAATTTTTTCTATTTTTAGTAGAAACGGGGTCTCGCTCTTGCTTAGGCTGGTCTTAAACTTGTGAGCTCGAGCAGTCCACCCACCTCAGCCTCCCAGATAACTAGAATTATAGGCATGAGCCACTGTGCCTGGCCTTTTCTGTGTTAGAATTAAAAGCTATCTACTCACCACCATATAGTAGTACAATACTCTATTTTTGTTTAAATATTTATCTTCACCAATGAGTTTCATACTTTCTTATGCTCTTGGGTTACAGTCTAGCATCCTTTAGTTTTACTTTGAAGACCATCCCATTAGTATTTTTTTGTAAGATAGGTTCTCAGTTTTAGTTTGAGAAAGACTTCATTTAGGTCACCTTCATTTTTTTGTTAGTTTGTTTTGAGACAGAGTCTCACTATTGTCACCCTCGGTAGAGTGCTATGGAATCACAGCTCACAGAACCTCAAACTCTTGGGCTTAAGCAATTCTCTTGCCTCAGCCTCCCAAATAGCTGGGACGACAGGCACCAGCCACAAGGCCCTGCTATTTTTTGTTGCAGTTGTCATTGTTGTTTAGCTGGCCCGGGCCTTGAACCAGCCTCCATGTATGTGACTAGCGCCTTAACCACTGAGCTACGGGCACTGAGCCAACTCACCTTCAATTTTTTTTTTTTTTTTTTTTCCCCTCACCTTCATTTGTGAAGGACAGATTTGGTTAGCACTTGTTTTCCTTCAGCACATTGGATCTATCATCATACTGCCTTTTGGCTTGCAAAGTTTTTGTTGAAAAATTTACTTACATTCTTTTGAGGCTCCTTGTATGTAACAAGTTGCCTTTCTCATGCTACTCTCTTGAACTTTAATAACTGCTTATAATATGTCTTCATGTGGGTCTCTTTAGATTAATCTTACTGGTGTCATGTGGGATTCCTGATTCTCGATTTCTATTTCCTTCCTAGGTTGGGATGATTTTGGTCTTATAGTCATGCATCACTTAACATATCCCCAGAAATGTGTTGATAGGTGATTTCATCACTGTGTGAACGTCGTAGATTGTACTTACACAAACCTGGATGACACAGCCTAGTAGGCTATGCCGTATAATTATTGTTGATTATGTGGTTTGTCACTGACCAAACCATCGCTATGCAGTTCATGACTATTATTTCTTTGAATAAGCTTTTTGTCTCTTCTCACTCTCCTTTTTCTTACACTCTGAGACATGTCATGCATATATTGGTCTGCTTGATACTGTTCTATAACTTTCTTAGCTGTCTTCACTCCTTCTGAGTCTTTTTTCCTTTTGTGCCTCTCAATCGATGATTTCTAAGGACCTGTCTTCTAATACGCTAATTTTGTATTCTGCTTCATCTAGTCTGTTGAGATTCTCTATTGAATTTTATTTCAGTTATTGTATTTTTCAGCTATATGATTTCTGTTTGGTGCTTTTACATTTTTTTCTCTTTGTTGAAATTCTCGTTTGTTCATGCATTGTTCCCCTGGCTTTGGTGAGCACCTTTCTGACCATTATTTTGAATTGTCTGTATTTTGAATTCTCCATTTCATTAGGGGTCATTTCTGGAGATTTATCTTGATATTTTGTTTGGAACATACTTCTCTGTTTCTTCATTCTTCTTGGTTCTCTGTCGTTTCTGCACATTAGGTAAGAAAGAAGGTGTGCTGGGCATAGTGGCTCATGCCCATAATGCTAGCACTTTAGGAGGCCAAGGTGGGAGGATCCTCCAAGGCCAGGAGTTTGAAACCAGCCTGGGCAACATAATGAGATCCCCTATTACAAAAAATGTTTACAAATTATTTGGGGAGGGTGGCACACGTCTGTAGTCCTAGCTACTCAGGAAGCTGAGATGGAAGATTGCTTGAGCCCAGGAGTTCAAGGTTTCAGTGAGCTATGACTGCACCACTCCACACTCTAACCTGTGTGACAGGAACCCTGTCCCTTACAAATAAAAAAGAAAGATACTTCTCTCAGCCTTGTTACACTGGCCTTGTTGTAGGAGCTGAATCTTTTGTTAAGGTGTGGGCTGGTGGACTTGGGTTTTTTGTTATTATTGTTTTGGGGGTTTTGTTTGTTTGCTTGTTTGTTTGTTTGAGACAGTCTCACTTTGTTGCCCTTGGTAGAGTGCCTTGGGTTTTGAGAAAAATTTCTCCAGACCAAGATTAGGATAGAAAGAAAAGTTTAATTTATTTTCCTGAATGGAAAAGGGCCAACATGGTGAAAGAGAGGGATATGGTGTTGGCAGAGACAATCAGGTTCTCTGGCTTTTTATTTAGAAGTTGTAAAGAGAGGTAAGAAGATTTATGACTGTAGCCAAATTAACAGACAGGGTACTACGAAGCCACTGTATCCACTCTTGTTAGTGGCAGGTTTTCCACTGAAGATTGTAGTCTTCTCATTTGATTCAGGGGCAGAAACTGAAGCTCGTAGCTTACATTCCCCATCCCCTTTGTCCAGGAACTCCCTAAGGCCCTAAAAAGGCAAATTCTAAAAGGCAATTTCTGGAAAATGAAACTTTTCCTTTTCCTTTCTGTCTGTTAGGCCCCTTTCAGATGTTGTAAAAACTAACCACAGGCAGCCTTCAGGTAAGGAGAGAGAAAGAGCTCATATGATTGATTTTAGCCATTACTGAAATATTAAATTTTTCTGTTACTTTGCTATTGAGATTGTCCTTTCACCTGCATTAGTCATTATGAAAATTTTGAGATACAAGAAAAGTAAAATCCATGCAGCAGCACTGATAAGCCAAGCAAGTTGAAACTTGCTGGTGTGAATTAGAAAGGACATGTCAACTGTGTTTCTTGGGAGTGAAATAATGGACCATGGCACAGTCTGTCTCAAAACTTTCACAGTGACCAACATGTCCATAAACCCTGCCAGAGGTTCTGGGTGCCTCTTGAACCTTTGTGCTTATCTAAACTGCTGTCAGTGCTCTACCCTAGGGAGTTTAGAACTTGTCAATTCTCATCAGCACCCCAAGACAGGTGAGATGGAAGCTAGTCCCTGGAGATGCAGCTGGAGAAGCTGGGGTGTTAAATGTGTGTTCCAGTTTATTCTATACTCAGGAAAAATCTGGAAGCTAGAGTTTATCTCTCACTCTCTCTGCAGTAAGCTGGGAGAGAACATCTGTCCCAGATTTCCTGCACTTACATTTAAACTGCAGTCTCTCAACCTATGCAGTTGTCACCCCCAGGGGCCTAGGAAATGCTGCTTCCCATCTGCTGTCAGAGACAAAGCAGGATGCTTGGCCCTATCTCTAGAGCAAACCTCTGGGCAGAGGTGTGGGATGTGCCCACATACCAGGTCAGGGTCCCGAGGTCTACTAATTCCCTACCCTGTCAGCTTGCAGATGCATAGAAGCCCTAGGACAGCAGCTGCAAACGTGCAGATAAAGCCCTGTCCACGGAAGAAACGGGGGCCTGGCATTTTTGCCTGTTCCTCTGTGCTGAGCCCCAGGCTATAGCTCCTGTACGTGCTCACTTGCCCATTTAAAACTGCCTGTTTGCTCGCCATGGTCTCAGGGGATTTGTGAATGTTGACCAGTATCTCTCCCAGAGCTAGATGATTTAGGAGCCAAGCCCTTGGGTGGGAACCCTAACAAGTTGAGGTACTCTATGCAGCCCCAGCCCTTCACCCCTCGGGAAACAGAGTTGGGGATTTCCTCCTGATTGTCTAGGATAAGCTTTGGGGGGTGTGTCTCAGCTTTCCTAAACCGTTTTGGTGTGGATATTTTCTTCCTTGCCCTGTGTGCAGGATTCGCTCAACTAGCTTCTGAATTACTGTCTGAGGGAATTGATCTACGTATGAATGTTTTTTCAGTGTGTCTGCAGGAGGAAGGAATATCAGGATCTGCCTACTCCACCTTGCTTACACCACCCCCTATAATTCTTTTTATACAGAGATGGATTTGATTTGCTAATATTTTGTTGGGGACTTTTGCACTTATGTTCATGAGAGATACTGTTATTAGGTTTTTTTTCTTATAATGTCTTTGTCTTGTTTTGGTATTAGGATAATGTTGGCCTCATAGAATGAGTTGGGAAGTGTTCTCTCTGCTTGTATCTTCTGGAAGAGATTGTAGAGAATTAGTGGTGAGCCCATCTGGGCACTATGTTCATTTTTTGTTTTATTTCTTAGTCTGGATAATTGTAATTGAGCTATCTCCAAGTTTACTGATTCTTTATTCTGCCAGCTCAAATTTGTTTTTGACCTGTAATGGATTTTTTATTTCCATTACTGTATTTCTCAAGTCTTTCTCTTTTTTTTTTTTTTTTGAGACAGAATCTCACTATGTCGCCCTTGGTAGAGTGCCGTGGCATCACAGCTCACAGCAACCTCAAACTCTTGGGCTTAAGAGATTCTCTTGCCTCAGCACTCCCAAGTAGCTGGGACTACAGGCTCGCGCCACAATGCCTGACTATTATTTTGTTGTAGTTGTCATTGTTATTTTAGCAGGCCCGGGCTGCCAAGCCCTCTTATGCCTCAAGAATTTCTGTTTGGGCTCAGCACCCATAGAACAGTGGTTATGGCGCCAGCCATATAACACTGAGGCTGGTGGGTTCGAACCCGGCCTCAGGCCAGCTAAGCAACAATGACAACTGCAACCAAAAATAATAGCCAAGCGTTGGGGCATGTGCCTGTAGTCCCAGCTACTTGGGAGGCTGAGGAAAGAGAATCGCTTAAGCCCAAGAGGTGGAGGTTGCTGTAAGCTCTGATGCCATAGCACTCTATTGAGGGCAACATAGTGAGACTCTGTCTCAAAGAAAAAAGACAATTTCCATTTGATCCTTTTTAAATAATTTTTTATTTGTTGATATTATATAGTGAGACATCATTTTCATACTTTAATTCTTTTGTCATGATTTTCTTTAGTTCTTTGGATATAATAGCTGATTTAAAAAGTCTTTGTCTAGTAAGGCCAACTTCTGGTGCTTCCCAGTAACAATTTCTACTGATTGCTTTTTTCCCTGTGTGCCATACTTTTTTGTTTCATTGTATGCCTTGTATTTTTTTTTAACTGAACATTTTAGATGATATAATGTAGCGACACTGGACATCAGAGACAGCCACACCGGGGCTGGTTGCTATGTCTGTTTTATTGTTCTTTTTGTTGTTGTTGCTCTTCATTTAGTGACTTCCCTGAGATAATTCTGTAAAGTCTATATTCCCTGTAGTGTGTAGCCACTGAAGTCTCTGTTTAGTTAGCTTAGTGGTGAGATAATTTGTGAGAGATTTCCTTGAATGCCTTGAACCAGTAAGTCTTCCAGAATTTCCTGAGGGCCTCTTTGTGTCAGTTAGGGTGCACTTTCAAAGCTTAGCCAATTTTTGATTCTGTATTAGCCTTCACTTCTTTCTTGCATATGACTTCAATGTCGGCCAGAGATGAGAGATTTGGGGCCTTTCAGGTCTTACTTGGGCATGCACGTGGACTCTCAGGTCTCTGACAGATAAAAACTGAAAAGGAATAGATCAGAACATTTTAGACCAAAGTGTAACGAAGGCCACAATGTTTATTTTGACACTTGGGTGTAAGTGGGCTAAGATCTAAAGGATGTTAGCAGGGTTTAGGGAGGGAGGCCAGGCTTTTTATAGCTGGGTGAGGGGCAAATGGTTTCTCTCAAGGACCTCCAAACTGTTGTTCTTTCAGACCTTCAAAGATGTTATCTCATATCGAGATTCTCCTGGTGGCTCTTCTTATCATTGTGTCCAAGGCTTGTTGGGTCAGCATATTTCTCAAGCGTCTGTAATTGGGCCCGTGCAAAGACATGAGGAGTCTGCAGAATGTCTCTGTTACCTGAGTTATGTCCGCCCGTAACAGAGTCTCCAGAATGGCTTTTCAGTTCAAGATGGGGTTAGTTTGGCCAACCTAACAATCTCCAGAACTGTCGGTGCTTTTCAAAGCACCCTGTGGACATCTCATTCCTAAGATCTTACAAGTTTTTTGCCAGGTTTTTCTTTGCCCAAATGATACAGGAGCCTTGAGTAACTGCAGTGTTGTTACTAGGTTTTTTCCACAAATTCCGAAGGGATTGGGACTTTCTTCTGAGTGAATTTGGAGACAGTTCAAACAATGATAATCTCTGGAATTTTTCCATGGAGCTACAAAACAGTTCAAATGATAAAAATGCTCTTGGGAAGGGACTTTCTGAGAAGTTCCAGTCCAGGTCTGACCTCTACGGTGTTTGCAAAGCTGTTGGTTTTCATAGCTTTTATGGTTGCTGGACTGTTGGTTTTTAAGGCTGCTATAGAGTGGGAAGAAGGGAATGGGAATGGGCATAAGCCAAGTTTAAAAAGTCATAAATGGGCATGGTGGCTCATGCCTGTAATCCTAGCACTCTAGGAGGCTGAGGCAGGTGGATTGCTTGAGCTCAGGAGTTCGAGACCAGCTTGGGCAAGAGCGAGACCCCATCTCTACTAAAAATAGAAAACCTAGCCCAGCGTGGTGGCGGACACCTGTATCCCAGCTACTTGGGAGGCTGAGGCAAGGGGATCACTTGAACCTAGGAGTTTGAGGTTGGTGTGAGCTATGACACCACGGCACTCTACCCTGGGTGACAGAGCAAGACTGTGTCTCAAAAAATAACAAAAATAAAAAGTTTTAAACTCTGCTCTTTATACTTAGGTTCAGCAGTTTTTCTCAAAGAAAAATTCCTCAGATTATTGTAACTGTTGGTTAATTTTCAGAGTTCTGAAAAGTTGACTCGACCATCTTTGCCAGTATTTTCATTGCTTTTCTGGAGGAGGTTTATGGAGGCCCTCACATCACCCCTGCAGTTATAGCCTCACTCTCATTTAGCTTTCCACAGCAGATTGTACACATTGTTTTCTTATTTTAAAACTTCTTCTTTGCATTGTGATTATTTAGATACTTCTCCTCCCCTAGAATATATAGAATGTATATATATATATATTTTTTCTTTTTTTCTTTTTTGAGACCAGAGTCTCAAGCTGTGGCCCTTGGTAGAGTGCTGTGGCATCATAACTCACAGCAACCTCCAACTCTTGGGCTCGAGCAATCTTCTTGCCTCAGTTTTTCTATTTTTAGTAGAGATGGGGGTCTCACTTTTGCTCAGGCCTGTCTGTGTTAGGGTCCCACCCCCGGGGCAGAGTCCACTAAGACCTGAGGAACTGGCCACCAACTGAAGAAATATAAAGTTAGGAATGATGATAAAGAGCCAGGAGACACAGAATAGAATTTTCGAAGGTGGGAGCTCAGGGCTGGAGCTATTCCCTTGGTCTCTGCCCCAGCCAAATGCAAATCTCCACAGTGAGTATCTGCTTTGTGTGTTTAATGGGCAGGAAACTGTTACACCCGAGAATCGAATCCCCAGTGACCATATGAGAGAGCCAGACACCGATGCAAATCACACGAGGGCGTTCATTCAGGCTCTAGCCAGGGCTGCCGGCGTTCCCAGATGCAACTGGGGCCGAGAGCGCAGTGCTCACTGCCGCTGCCGGCAGGGTTTTTATGCAGTGGTTAAGGAGTGAGGGGCATGGGAAACAAAGCGTGGCCTTTGGATCGGTTATCTCTTATGCTGACACTAGAATTTAAGGCTGATAGGGTCCCACCAATCCCAACGGTGGGGTGGGGGTGCGTCCCGGGAGATAGGGACGGGTGTGGCTTACAAAACAAAGGATTTTCAGGTTGCTTTTAAAATGGAGAACAAAAGCCTGAAATCATGAATAGCCCAAAATGGCATCACTGGGTCCTTCAGAAACAACCTAGAAGGTGTATCTATTGTAGGTCTTGTCATAATCTCTTTTATGACCATTTCCTTCCTCAGAGTGTTCACAGACTCAGCAGGGTATTGGTGTGAAGTGTGTCCCCAATAGGCCAGAGTTTCATGAAAGGCCAGAAATTTGTTCAGATACGAAATTTAACAATGGCTAGTTTAAAGGTAAACTAGCTGACTTTTCTTTGTTGCAAATCTATCAGCTTACTTTTTTATTTCCCCTTTTTCTGGGGGTGCCCTTCCTGCAAGAATGGGGTCTTCAGTCCCCATTCTTCCTGTAGGTCTCGAACTCGTGAGCTCAAGAAATCCATCCACCGTGGCCTCCCAGAGTGCTAGGATTACGGTTGTGAGGCACCGTGCCCGGCCTCTTTTTTTGAGACAGAGTCTCACTCTGTAGCCCTCGGTAGAGTGTCATGGCATTAAAGCTCACAGCAACTTGAAACTCTCAGGTTTGAGCAATCCCCTTGCCTCAGCCTCCCTGGTAGCTGGGACTACAGGTGCCCACCACAATGCCTGGCTGTATTTTCTATTTTTAGTAGAAATGGGGTCTAGTTCTTGCTCAGGCTAGTCTCAAACTCCTGAGCTCAGGTGATCCACCTCTCTCAGCCTCCCAGAGTGCTAGGATTACAGGCTTGAGCCACTGCTGCTGCCAGCATATAGGTCTCTTGCGGACAGGAACTCTCTCTAGCACATGCAATGCCTTGCATATAGCAGGTATTAAGTAAACTATAGGTTGGAAAGTACCCCCTGACACACACTTCTTGTGGTCAGATGATGCCAAATGTCTCCAGAAGGCAAAGTGGTCTGACTTCTTTCACATCCAGCGCCAGCTCTGTGGCAGGCAGCCTTCTGTGAGCTGTTACCTGGAGAACACCACTTCAGTCCTGCTCCTCGCCTGTTTGTCACTGAGTTTAGGGTTCATTGTCTTGGAACAGATAAATCTGTTCAAACAATATAAAATGTTCAGCAGTGACGTGCCAGATGTGCTGTTGTTGTAGATAAGAAACAAAGCTCACAGTCTTTGCTTTCATGGAGCTTACAGTTTAAAGAGACAGCACAAAGACAAAAGCAAAATAAAAGCCTGAAACTGTTGAGTACAAATCGTGTAAGGATTATGCAGGAAAGACAATGGTGTTGAGATGGCAGCTTTAGTATATTTACAGTGACCACCTTTTCCTGCGATGTCTTTGCATTTCGGGCACACATTTATCCTTTTGCAAGACAGTTCTCAGTGTGTTTTTCATTTTCTTCGGCTTCCCAGGTTTCTTAAATTGAATAATTTTAAATTCATTTATATTTGCTTACAAAACTTTCAGCCTTACATTTACCTGTCTAACATTTGTACAATTCATTCTTTAATTCCATCTTCCTCTTAGACACATCATCTGACACTGAGATGGTTCTTTCCACCCTTGTTTTCTAGATACCTCTGAAGAAAACCTGGGTCAGATATGAATATTCCATTTTTTGGGGGGGAGGGGTGAATAAAGAAAATACACAAAGGGGCTGAGGACTGAATGGTCATAGGAGTCCAGTTAGACTATTGGGTTGGTATAGACATAGAGAATCCAGTATTGACCTTGGTTCTCGCTGGCTGGGGGCCACTAGGGGTGGCCGCTAAGTGAGGAGACAGGAAACTTGCGTCATGCAGTGGGACTGGAGCTTCACTTTTAAGATGAGTTCTCAAAAATCAAATTCAAGCTTATTATTCGTTTATTGATCCCCAATATTAAAAGCTTAAAAGCTTCACTTTTAAGAGTTCTCAAAAATCAGGGCGACACCTGTGGGTCAAAGGAGTAGGGCGCTGGCCCCATATGCCAGAGGTGATGGGTTCAAACCCAGTCCTGGCCAAAAACTGCAAAAAAAAAAAAGTAGAGAGTTCTCAAAAATCAAATCCAAGCTTATTATTCATTTATTGTTCCCCAATATGTGAACTTACCCTATCTGGGGGGTGGGAGGTGAGGAGAAGACAAAGTGTTGAGTATTATATTCCTCTAGGCCAGGCGTCCTCAAACTGTGGCCCGCGGGCCACATGAAGCAGTATGAGTTGTATTTGTTCCCGTTTTGTTTTTTACTTCAAAATAAGATATGTGCAGTGTGCATAGGAATTTGTTCATAGTTTTTTTTTAAAAAAACTATAGTCCGGCCCTCCAATGGTCTGAGGGACAGTGAATTGGCCCCCTGTTTTAAAAGTTTGAGGACGCCTGCTCTAGGCAGCTGGGACCCCGAGCCTGAGGAGTGTCTCCGATGGCCTCACTAATTGGGCTGTCACTTTCTCTTTGGCCAGTGTTTATCCAGCACGATGCTGCTCAACTCTACCTCACAATCTGGAACCTAATTAAGGACCAAATCACTGATGTGGACTTGGTAAGAACCTAGAACTGGAGCACTCAGAAGTTTGAGATGCTGCTCATTTAGCTCCTTTCACTATTGTTTATGCAGTGTGTCGAGAGGAATGAAAAGAGTTGATTCACATAAAATGCTTATCACAGTCCCCTGATATTGTTACTGTTATTCTACTCCTTTGTGCATAGAGCAAAGAGCATTAGTGACTACCATTTCTGGAGCTTCTGTCTGTTGGCTCCAACGTGTGGAAACTGGCCTGACCTGGTTTATGGTTTTGTACTCGCCTGACCTTATGGTTTTGTGCTCCTCCCTTTTGCAGGTAGAGAGGCTTCAGTCCCTGTATACAATCAAGATGAAGGAGTCCTTGATTTGCCTTGATTGCACAATGGAGAGTAGCAGGAACAGTAGCATGTTAACCCTGCCCCTTTCTCTCTTTGGTGTGGACTCAAAGCCCCTGAAAACACTGGTGAGGGTTTCTCTTGGTGGATTTGTTGTGCCCATATGTCTGTTTCTATTGTTATAACTGAATGCCTGAGACTGAGTGGTTTATAAAGAAAGGGAATTTGCTTCATACGTCCCGGAGGCTGGGAAGTCCAAGGTTGAGGAGCTGCATCTGGAGACTTTTTTTTTTTTTTTAAAGAGAGCCATCTTACTGTAGAGACTAACTGCTGTGTCCCAAGATAGTGCAGGGCATTAGGTGGCAAGGAAGCTGAGCTTGGCTAGCTCAGGTCTCTCTTCCTTTTCTAATGAATCCTCCAGTCCCATTCCCATGCTAATACATGAATCTATGAATGACTTAATTCATTCGTAAGGTCACAACCCTCATGACCCAATCACCTTCTAAAGGCCTGAACTCACCATATTGCCGCCTTGGGCATTAAGTTTCAACATGACTCTTGGGGAGGACAAACATTCAAAACACAGCACCATACAACCCAATGTTGCCAAATCCCCAGGCTTCTTTTATCTACTGTTTGTTTTTATTTTAATTTTATTTTTTTTTAGAAACAGAGTCTGACTTTGTCGCCCTCAGTAGAGTGCTGTGGTGTCACAGCTCACAGCAACCTCCAGTTCTTGGGCTTAGGCGATTCTCTTGCCTCAGCCTCCCAAGTAGCTGGGACTATAGGCATCCACCACAATGTCCGGCTATGTTTTTATTTTTATTTATTTATTCATTTATTTATTTTTTAGAGACAGAGTCTCACTTTGTTGCCTTCAGTAGAGTACTGTGGCATCACAGCTCACAGCAACCTCTAGCTCTTGGACTTAAACAATTCTCTTGCCTCAGCCTCCCGAGTAGCTAGAACTACAGGCACCACCACAACGCCTGGCTATTTTTTTGTTGCAGTTTGGCCAGGGCTGGGTTGGAACCTGCCACCCTCGGTATATGGGGCTGGTGCCCTACCCACTGAATCACAGGCGCCGCCCTACCCTTTGATTTAAAAAAGTCACTTTTTTGATGCCCCATGATCATATCAATGTACACAGCTATGATTTAATAAAAGAATAAATAAAATAAAATAAAATAAGTCACTTTTTATCACATTTGCATGGCTCTGGCCAATTTCTCCTTTGTTTTGGAAAAGGCCATTTTTTTCCTACTACTTCCACTTTCTTGACTCTGGTCCCTTAACACATGCCCCCTCCTGTTTTGTTCCTTCAAAGGGAAAGTGCTTTTTACAATCCTGCCAACTGTACCACACCAGGCATGACACTAAAGGGGACATGAAGGGAACCAGAACAAAAGCTTAAATCCCCACCTGCAAGGTGGGAGGAGGTTGTACTCAAGATGGGAAATACCAACCCTGCTTTTTTCTTGTTCTCCTGGGTCGGACAGGAAGATGCCCTACAGTATTTCTTCCAGCCCAGGGAGTTATCACACACAAGTAAGTGCTTCTGCCAGACCTGTGGGAAGAAGACCCATAGGAAACAGGTACTCATCCCCTAAAATCAGATACTGTCCCTTGATATACATGGGGGATTGATTCCAGGACCCTCACTTTTACCCAAATCCGGGCATACTCAAGTCCCACAGTCTGCCCTATACAACCTGCGTGTATGAAAAGTCAGCCCTTCATTTCACATCCTATACATATTGTATTTTTGGTCTGCGTCTGTTCGCAGATGTGGCACTTGTGGATGTAGAGGAGGGTTGACTGTATTTACTGGAAGAAAACTTCGTATATAAATGGACCCACACAGTTCAAACCTGTGTTGTTCAGGGTCAGCTATGCTTCACTAGTCTGAGGTCGCCCCTAGTAGATTTCTCAATAGAGTCTTCAGAGTCCCCAAAGGCACCTCATGGTAGGTGAGGGAGAGAATCCAGATCAGGCTAGTATCTGGGATCCTGGGGTTTCTGATTTCCAGAGCTGTATACGTGGCTTCTCAGATCACATCACTGAGAGGGACAGAGCCTTCTAAGGACAAAAGAAGGTTGAGTACAGCGGGCAGGGTTTTTCCCCTCAGCTCCCTAGAGCAGACTCTGTAGTTCCCTTGGGTTCTGGGACCTGTGCAGAATCCTGGGACTGCATGTGCCTTTTGTGTGGAAACGTGCAGGATTCTAATAGTCAAGTGCTTGCTTATTCTTAGAGGAGCTCAACAGATGCAGGGAATGTAAACCATTAACTCTGTTATATCATGCTGCTCTACTCTTTTGGGGAACAACGTACCACCAGCCCTGACATTTCTGTGAATCTACCCATTTCAAGCACCTTAAGATTTTATCTCTAAGGTGATTTGGCTTTTTCAGGTCTTGAAGCTGACCCATTTGCCCCAGACTTTGACGATCCACCTCATGCGATTCTCTATCAGACATTCACAGACTAAAAAGGTGTGCCACTCGCTGTATTTCCCTCAGAGCTTGGATTTCAGTCAGATTCTTCAAACTAAGCAAGACCTCTCTGATAAGGAGGAACAGGTAGGTGAGCAGATCCTTACCTCCTTCTCTCTGCATCTCACCAGACAACACGCCCTCTATTTGGACTTGCCCCCCTAATCCCTAATCTGCTTCAAGTCACCCATTCATCAGAGATGGCATTCTCAGCTGTCTCCTCTGTGTCATTCTCTCATCTAAGAAATCACATCCTCTGCTGGCCTTGCTTGGGATACACAGAGAGGAAAACAAGAACATGGTGTGATTCATAGAAGCAAATTCATAAATTCCATGTTTACATTTTTAACATTATTTTAATGATGAAAATCTGTGTGTTCTTGAAAAACAATGATAGACTGTTACTACCATCAGTGCTGTTTGTAATTGCTGTTCTTTTCTTTTAAGAGTCAAGACTTTCCAGCTGGGCTTGGTGGCTCATGCTGGTAATCCTAGCACTTGGGGAGGGCAAGGCGGGTGGATCACTTAAGCTTAGGAGTTTGAGACCAGCCTGAGCAAGAGATAAGAATCCATCTCCACTAAAAAAAAAAAAAAAACTAGCTGAGCCTTGTAGCAGGTGCTTATAGTCCCAGCTACTCAGGAGGCTGAGGCAGGAGTATCACTTAAGCCCAGGAGTTTGAGGTTGCTGTGAGCTATGACACTATGGTTTTCTGCCCAGGACACAGAGTGAGACTCTGTCTTTTAAAAAAAAAAAAGAAAAAAGTTTTAAGACTTTATTTCTAAATATTGAAGGAAGGAGCCCATCCATAATTCAGTATTTTTCTTTTAAAATAACATGTGGAGGCTCAGCACCCGTGGCTCAAGTGGCTAAGGCACCAACCATGTACACCTGAGCTGGCAGGTTCGAATCCCCAGCCCCAGCCCACCAAACAATGACAGATGCAACCAAAAAATAGCCAGGCATTGTGGCAAGCACCGGTAGTCCCAGCTACTTGGGAGGCAGAGACAGGAGAATCGCTTGAGCCCAGGAGTTGGAGGTTGCTATGAGCTGTGATGCCATGGCACTCTACCCAGGGGGACAGCTTGAGGCTCTGTCTCAAAAAAAAAAAAAATAACATGTGGAATACTTTCAAATGCATAGGCGAATATGACATTTTATGTTCTTAGTACCAATTACTTTCTTATTAAAACAACCTGTGCCCACTTGGAGGCTAAAATACCGTATTTTGCCATGTAAAATGTGCACCCATGTTTTTGGTCCAAACTTTCAAGAAAGAAACCTTTAGTTTTAATTTTTTTTTTTTTTAAGACAGAGTTTTACTCTATTGCCTTGGGTAGAGTACTGTGGTGTCATAGCAACCTTAAACTCTTGGTTGCAAGTGATTCTTTTGCCTCAGCCTCCTGTGGGACCATAGGCACCCACCACGACAGCCAGCTAGTTTTTCTATTTATAGTAGAGACAGGGTCTCACTCTTGCTAAGGCTGGTCTCGAACTCTTTTTTTTTTTTTTTTTTTTTTGAGACAGAGTCTCACTATGTCGCCCTTGGTAGACATACAGCTCACAGCATCCTCAAACTCTTGGGCTTAAGGGATTCTCTTGCCTCAGCCTCCCAAGTGACTGGGACTACAGGCGCCCACCACAATGCCCGGCTATTTTTTAGTGCAGTTGTCATTGTTGTTCAGCTGGCTCGGGCTGGGCTCGAACCTGCCAGCCTCAGTGTATGTGGCCAGCACCCTACTCACTGAGCTATGAATGCCAAGTTGAACTCTTTTTTGATTAGCTGTGAGATTCTTAAGGTCAAGAACTATTTTTCTAGTATCCTTCAACTACCAGTACCGGACATACGTCAGGAAATGTATAAATATGGGATGAAATTATGTGTTTTTTAATTTAAGACTTAGGGCTAGAACAGGAAGAGTTATGGGTGAATCATTTTCTTTCGTTCCAGTCTGGAGGACAGTACGAACTCTTTGCTGTGATTGCCCACATAGGAAGGGCTGACTGCGGTCATTACTGTGCCTACATCAGGAATTCTGTGGATGGAAAATGGTTCTGCTTCAATGACTCCAATATTTGCTGTGTGAGAAACATTATCCAAAAAGTTGCTACTTGCTGTGGATTAGCCAACCGTTAATAAATTCTGAGTTCAAGGCTGCATAGGTCCTCAAGATCAAGACATTTCATGGTCCTATGTTCTTTGGGGCCTTTTATGAGGTTTAAAACCCATTTCTGCAGGAAGTCCCCATCAAATTTACAGCTCTTAAGAGTCCACTTCAGTTTTTAGGTTTTTAGTATTCTAGGCTCAGTGCCATGCTTTGTGGGAAACTTCTGGAAAGCAAGAAGAGTTAGAAATATATAAATTAGTTCTTTTGGAGAAACATAATGAAGTTTAAACAGAGGTACAATAGATGCTTCAGGTTTTGGGGAGTTACTAAGGGTGGGTTTATCTGGAGGAGTGAGGGAGGGAAAATTATAGCACTGTGTACTCTGTGGGTGCTTAATAAATGTCAGCTGGCTGCCTGACTCATCCACTTATGTACTTCCAGGTGTCGTGGGAAGATATCCAGTGCACCTATGGAAATCGTACCTACCTCTGGTAAGGAAAGTATTTGAGTAATGAACACCTGAGGAGCTTACACAAGGTTCTTGGAGCTGTACGAAATTGTCGTAGGTTCAGTTGTTATTACACTGGTGACTCCCCAGTGACTAGCAACTAACCATGTTTTTCTCATGTCTAGTCATACTGAAGTGTAAGTAACTCTCCAAACAACCATGTCCTCCAGCTTACCCCTGCATCTTGCAGTTCCTAGGTTGTACTGCTGTCTCCTAATTTACCATGTAGGCAAATCCTCATGTTCTAATATTCCTGGTCTTTTCCTGCTCTGTGAAGTCTTTACTAATTCACAAGTAGATTTGTAGGGGGCACCCATCTGCTTCAGCTGCATTCTGAGTATACCTCCTTGACAGCAAGGATCACATTGTTTGTTAACTGTTGCTTATGTAACTTGCTTTCACATTAGATCATGAACTCTTTGGGGAAAGGATTGCTTTTTTTATTTTTCTTTGTCTGGCTTGTATTTAGTGAGTGTCAATAATCATTTTTTAAAATTAATAACTACAGAAGGGGAGCTGGGGTGGGGGGAAGTCTGGATGAAATTAAAGCAGTGAGAGTTTTAGTTGTTTCAGCTGAGTTTTCAGATTGTATACCAAAGATGGTATTTATGATGATTTTCAGTTGCAGAGGTAAGCCCAATCATTGGAAAAATAACGAATTACAGTAGGTAAAATGTGTCTGAAATGCTCCTACTTTTTTTTTTTTCTTCAGAGTACATTTTCTTTTTCTTTCTTTTTTTTTTTTGTGATAATCCACTTTTATTAATTTTTTTTATTAAATCATAGCTGTGTACATTGGTATGATCACGGGGCATCATACACTAGCTTCATAGACCATTTGACACATTTTCATCACAATGGTTAAAATAGCCTTCCTGTCATTTTCTTAGTTACTGTGCCAAGACATTTACATTCCACATTTACTAAGTTTCGCATATACCCTTGTAAGATGCACCACAGGTGTACTCCCATCAATCCCCCTCCCTCCACTCACCTCCCCCCTCCCTCCCCTCCCTTTCCCCCTTCCCCCTACTCTTACGTTGTAACTGGGTTATAACTTTCATGTGAAAGCCCTAAATTAGTTTCCTAGTAGGGCTGAGTACATTGGGTACTTTTTCTT
>CAUYPK010043709.1:0-115647 GCA_963574355.1 Loris lydekkerianus
CAGAATACAAATACCTACGTACAGTAACTAAGAAAATGCCTTGAAGGCTATGTTAAACAGTTTGAGAATATTTCAGATTGTTTATGAAACCTGCACATTGTACCCCTTGATTGCACTAATGTACACAGCTATGATTTAACAGTAAAAATAAATTAATAAAAAAAAGAAGAAGAATATGTTCCAGCTCCATCCATGTAAACACGAAAGAGGTAAAGTCTCCATCTTTCTTTAAGGCTGTATAATATTTCATAGTGTACATATACCACAATTTATTAATCCATTCGTGGATCGATGGGCACTTGGGCTTTTTCAATGACTTAGCAATTATGAATTGGGCTGCAGTAAACATTCTGGTGCAAATATCTTTGTTATAATGTGATTTTTGGTCTTGTGGGTATATACCTAGTAGAGGAATTATAGGATTGAATAGCAGGTCTATTTTCAGATCTCTAAGTGTTCTCCAAACATCTTTCCCAAAGCCTCTTTTCATAATTATAAAACTAACAAATTATTTGAGCCGTAAGTAAACGGAGAGATACTGAAATGAAGATGAAGCAAAGTTTAATGTCACGTTCATCGCTGATGCCAGTAGTTTTCAAACCATTATCTAAAGTAAAAGCTGTTTTTATGATAATATTAAGATGCTGTTGGCCTTTTCACTCTCATTTTCTAGCAAACATAGATTGAACATAGAAGCAGAATGAGGGGCTGTCTCCTGGTAAACTAGACATTAGTGAGATTTGCTGAAATAGAAAACAGTCCCACTCTTTCATTAAATTTGCTTTTTTCATAAAAAATAGTTATCTTTATAGATTGATATTTATATAAAGGCAATAAGTTTGTTATTGGTATTTTAGTGAATTTATATTTTAAAATTATGTCAGTTTTAATTTCTTTTTTTTTTGGAGACAGTCTCACTATGTCACCCTCAGTAGAGTGCTGTGGCATCACAGCTCACAGCATCACAGCTCTTGGGCTTTAGTGATTCTCTTACCTCAGCCTCCCAAGGAGCTGGGACTACTACCCACCACAATGCCCGGCTATTTTTTGGTTGCAGTTGTCATTGTTGTTTAGCAGGCCCGGGCCAGGCTCGAACCCGCCAGCCTTGGTGTATGTGGCTGGTGCCCTACTCACTGAGCTACAAGCGCCGAGCCTCAGTTGTAATTTCTGATATATTTTTTATACATGTATACATGATTTTTTTTTACATACATATGTAAACATACATATATATGTGTATGTGTGGGTGTCAGTACCACCCACAGATATAAAAGCTCTTCAGGGTCCTCAATAATTTTAAGACTATGGGAACCTGAGAACCAACAGTTGGTGAACTGCTGATTTAAACATAAAGACAAACAAGGGCGCAGGCCCCAGGCCACGGGGTGTGGAGTTGCAGAGACAGCTGTAGAAAGAGGCACGCAGACCTCAGAGGGCCTTCCTTAGCTTCCTTCTTAGCAAGATTTGAGATGATGTCCGTTTGTGTCTTTAGAGTAGTTTTAGGTTCACAGCACATTGAGAAGAAGCTCCGTTATTTCCCACATACCCCATCCCTACACACGCACAGTCTCCCTCACTATCAGCATCCCCCACCAGAGCGGGAAGTCTGTTACAGCCGAAGAACTTAGTACACAGACCCTTATCACCTTAGTCCATAGTTTACATGAGGGGCTTAGACAAATGTGTGAGGACATCTGTTTCCCATCACAGTGTCATACAGAGTGGCCTTACTGCCCTGGACATCCCCGGGCCCTGTGGTGGCCACGTACCAACTCCAGTTATGAGCGGAGTTGTCAGAAGACACCAGCTGACTAAGAAGGGACAATAGTTTTGCACATATTACAAAAGCAAGGATCGCAGGAGAGAGGCCCTGAGACAGAGTGGCAGGGGTGGTTTCATATGCCTGTACCTGTGTCCTTGTAGCCTCTGTCTCTACTGCGAATTCTCTCATCAGTGGCTGGAGTTCCCTGCAATCAAGGGACTGACTAAAACCCAAGAGTCACACAGGCGTGCAGGTTGTAAGGACCAGCACAGTGTGTGTGATTAAGACCCAGAGTCACACAGGCGTGCAGGTTGTAAGGACCAGCACAGTCTGTATGATTGAGACCCAGAGTCACACAGGCATGCAGGTTGTGAGGACCAGCACAGTCTGTATGGTTGAGACCCAGAGTCACACAGGCGTGCAGGTTGTAAGGACCAGCACAGTCTGTATGATTAAGACTGGAATTTGATTCACAACTTCCTGCTAGCACAGGCGAAAGAACTGTTAATCTTGAAACTTTGTAATGAAAAGAAGATAGTTTTAAAGGTAGTAATACTTTTCTAACAATGAATTTAAATCAATCACCTTAAGTGTGGAGGTTCCTCAGAAAATTAAATATAGAATTCACATAAGATGCGGCAGTCCCATGTGTGAGTCTGTGTTTAACAGAAGTGGTAGCGGGATTTGGGGAGTTCGCAGCAATGGAGACGGGGAAGCAGCCTGCGTGTCTGTCACAGATGATGAGCAGAGAAAACACCGTGTGTACGTCAAGGGGGGGTGCGCAGCCTCCGAAGAGAAGGAAATCTCAGCTTATGCCAGAGTAGGGGTGAAATTTGAAGTCGTTATACTATAAGTAAGTAGAATAAGCCAGTCATAAAATAAGCCAATCAGACAAATAGTGTCTGATTCTACTCATGAATTCTGTAAAATAGTCAAAATCATAGAAACAGAGGGTAGAAAGGCAGTTGTCACAGGCGGGGGAGAGGGGAGAAGGAATTATTGTTTAATGAGGACAGAGACTGATCACCCAGCAGTGTGAACAAGCCGAACACGCTGAACCATTCACTTAAAAACAGTTACGATGGCAAGTTTAATACTATATGTTTTTTACCCCAGTGAACAAAGTCCTCTCTTCAATAATGGCTTCGTGTAGACACACAAGTAACATCGCCTCATAAAGCTGTGTGCTCTTAGGTGACATTTTTGCTGGGTAGTTAAATAGATGACTTTATACCTTCCTTCATTTTTTATCACAGTTGGGCTGAATTAAGAGTTCCTGTTTATTTTTTGGATGACCTTGCTAGTTGGCTGGGGATGTATTTTTCCAAGAGGAGAGAAAAGCCTACACAGGGACTCCGCGGGTCACTGTGAGTTTGAGGCAGCCTGTGTTGTGGTGAGTTATTTCACATCTAAGAAGCACATTTGACATTGCTCTTTCTGATTCACCCGTGCAGATTTCCACTTGTTCAGCTTATCTGTGTTGTTGGCAGGGCTTGATTTGTATCCATCCACGTGGATTTTACATTTCTGGATATTTGTGTATCTCAAAACTTTCGTATTGACCCACATGTAACTGTAATTTCATTTTCTTCATATAAATTAGACCTATCAAGCATTAAATTCATTCATATCTCTGCATGCAGTACACATGACCAAGAATCAGTAGCAGATAATCCAATTTTAGATTATATTTCTATTCTTAAATTAGTGTCATTTTAAGAAGTGCTCATTGGCAAACTTAAATAAAGCAAGAAACTAAAAACTGGATTTAAAAAGTGTGTAAGTTAGCTGGGCCTGGTGGCTTATGCCTGTAATCCTAGCACTCTGGGAGGCCAAAGGGGGCGGATCACTTGAGTTTATGAGTTTGAGACCAGCCTGACCAAGAGTGAGACCCCGTCTCTATTAAGATGTCTCTGTTGTTGTGGCAGGTGCCTAGAGTGCCAGGTATTTGGGAGGCTGAGGCAGGAGGATCTCTTGAGCCCAAGAGTTTGAGGTTGCCGTGAGTTATGATGCCATGGCACTCTGCCCAAGTGACAGAGTAAGATTCTGTCTCAAAAAAAAAAAAATTTTTTTTTTTCTTTTGGAGACAGAATCTCACTATATCACCCTCGGTAGAGTGCCATGGCGTCACAGCTTACAGCAACCTCAAACTCCTGGGCTGAAGTGATTCTCTTGCCTCAGCCTCCCAAGTAGCTAGGACTACAGACACCCACCACAACGCCTGGCTATTTTTGGTTGCATTTGGCCCTGGCAGGGTTAGAACCTGCCAGCCTTGTTGTATGTGGCTGGTGATGTAACCACTGTGTTATGGGCGCTGAGTCATTAATGGAATTCTTGAGGATCTGAACCTTATTTAGTAGGGGAGTAGGTGGGTAGCGCTTACAACTATGTATTATTTCTTTAATGGTAAACTCAACAGTGGAGGGTCAGGGTGACTGATTGCTTTCTAATTTAACTATTAAAGATTTTTTTTAAGTTTTTATGTTTTTTAGTGGTTGAACATTACAAAGTATAAAAATGTACTTTGGCCAGGGTAGAGCTATTGTCCCAGCTGTGTATGAAATGGAGGCAGCTGCAGATGCTTTAATTTCTTTCTGTGTGTCTTAGTCTGTTCTTGCTGCTATAACAAAATAACTGAGACTTGATCATTTTATAAACAATAAAAATTTATTTCTCATAGATCTAGAGGCTGGGAATTCTGCCATCAGGGCACCAGCAGTGTCTGGTCAGGGCCCAGTCTGCTTCCCACATGACCCCTTGAAGGGTGTGTCCCCCAGGGGTGGACCATTGTGTCCTCACAGGGCAGAGTGAAGGCTCCCTCACACCTCTCTTATAAGGGCTCTTAGTCACCTCCTAAAGGCTGCGGCTTTTACTAATGTCATGCTGGCAGTTCAGTTTCAACATGAACTGTGGGAAGGACACAGCCATTCACACCATGGCCCTGTCCAGGCCTCCCTGTGGCTCTGCCGCACCCAGAGTCCTGATGGAACCACAGCCACGGCACTGTGGACCCCATTCTTTCCCTCACTTCCTGTCTTTCATGAAAGGATCCAGAACATCCCTGAGAACTTGTTCAGAAACCTAAGGGTAACCAGAAACAAAGTCAGACCTTTCATTTGACAAGGACCCCAAGAGCTACTTCTTGGCCTCCCATTAGACTGACACAAGCTAAGTGATGACACTACTCAGATAAGGCGACCTCTGTACTGAACAGGAAACGTGGTATCTGCTTGATAGTCTGATTTCTATGAGCCGACAGGAAGTAATGACTGTTCTTAGGGAATACAACACTTGTGAGTGGCACGTGGATTCACAGACGTGGGCCTTCTGGTGCATTTGATGCTGGGCCATGCTAGAAACTCTTTTTTGAATATAGTGTTGCACAAATAAAGTTAACGTTGCCACCTGATTGATTCATTCTGTAAGGCTAGGTTTTCTTAGGAATTCAAAGAAACGAAGTTGAGTAGGAGAGGCATTGGCGAGTCTACAGAAACGCTTCAGAGCTTTCCCCGTCTCTTCTCGCCTCCACGTCCCGCCCAAAGCATTCGCTGCTGCTGCTTACATTGCAGCTTGGATAGTCTCTCCATCTTCCTTTCAGTCTTTTTTCCCTTTATTTGATCTGAAATATCAAAGAAACCTTTCTTTCCTTATAAATTTTAGGAGTAGAATGGTGTTTCAGTCTGCATTTAGAGCTGCAGGTGTGTTAGATGTCCCACAGAGCCAAGTACCCTGTCCTCACTCTCAACTGCTACAAATCAAGATCGTAATTCTATTACGTAAATCAATTCGTAATCGATTAATAATGAGCCTCCCAAGAGCTATAGTATCACTGTTTTTCAGTTTTAGTCCAAAGTTAGCTCCTGTAAATCCACTCCCTTTTATTTTTTATTTATTTATTTATTTATTTATTTATTTTTGAGACAGAACCTCAAGCTGTCGCCCTGGGTAGAGTGCTGTGACATCACAGCTCACAGCAACCTCCAACTCCTGGGCTCAAGCGATTCTCCTGCCTCCACCTCCCAAGTAGCTGGGACTACAGGCACCTGTTACAGAAGTTAACAACATAAATCTAGAAATAATTTATTAAAAGAAATATGTGAAAATTAGTTGAATTATAAAAATTTACTACTACACGTGTACATTTATAAAGACCTTTAAATGTTGTCCTCCTGAATTTATAGGTTTAATTAAAGCAATTCCAATCAAAATTCTTACTGTGATTTTTTTTCCTTTTGTTACATAAAAAGATTTTAATATTCATCTAGCTGCAATTTTTAAGAAGAGAAATTCAGAGACACGTGGCCTTTATGCTTATACATAATATAGATGTGCAATAATTTAATCATTTTGGTTTTAGCACAGAAATAGAACAGCAGTCAATAGAGTCAACCCCCAAACAGACTCAAATATATGTAAGAATATAAAATATTATAGATACTATGTCAGTTGGGATGGGAAAGGTTGTTTGCTTTTAAGGAGAAGATTGATTTTCATTCTCACCTCATCCAAAGTAAGTTAAAGTAAGTTCCAGGAGCTTGAAGCATCTTTAAATGTAACAAAGAAAAAGAAACTAGAAGTAAATTGAGTGGCAAACAATGGGATCACAAAGGAAGGAATATTATATTTAACACACATAAAATTTAGAACTTCTCAATGTCAATAAAGCCACTTCCGTACGATTTTTTAAAAAACAATAAATGGTTGCTTGAAATATGATAGCATGAAAAATACCCTCAATCCATGACATATACAAATACATACGAAAAACACAGAAATTCTGTAGACAGCAGAAAAGTCACAAAAGAGGAAATACTAAGGGCTGATCAAACATTTTATAGTGTTAAAATTGTTAAGTACTATTTTTATCTAAGTAGTAGCTGTTTTATTAATAGAATATTCATGTTGGCTGGAATGGACTGTAATATAGGCTCTCTCGAACACTAATGGCAGGGACATAAATTGGCAGAAACCATTTGGAAGAAATATTGGTAATGTTTATCCAGAGTCTTAGAATTATTTTTGCCTTTATGTCAACAATTTCTGCCTTTATGTCGACAATTTCATTTGTAGAAAACAATCCAAAGAAAACAATCATAAAAATAGGCAAAGTTTATTTATAAGGATATTCTTGTTCTCATTATTTTAAAAATAAAACATGGGTATCTTAGAAATGTAACACTGAGGAACTAATTAGATAAAATCCTATAGCTTTCCAACATGGTAGCCATTAACACTTATTTTTCAAAGAATGTTGAATGACACAGGAAATGCTCATACACACATAGGCAAAGGGGAGAGCTTGACAGGCCAGATTCCTTCTAATTCTTCCATTAGAATTGTTCAATGTATTCCAGAAGGGTTTTTTTTTAAAGGAAGGCCCCTTAATCCATTTTACAAAAGATGGCGTTTATTTCTTTTACTTTATCACAGAGTGCTTACTGTGTGCCAGGCACTCTTCTAAATGTGTTTTTTATATTAACTCAGTCCCCATTGCAATCTTATGAGCCTGTTACGGAGGAAGAAAGTGAAACACGGAGATCTCAAGCAATTTGTCCAAGGCCATAAAACTAGCATGTGCCTTAGCTGGCGTTTAAACCAGTCTGGCTGCAGTGGCCCGGTCTTAACCCTGTGCTTTGCTGTCTTTAAACTGAAACCCAGTAAAGGTAGCACCAAAATGGAAAAGGACAAACCAATAGTACTTGTAAATATATACATGTGAAAGCCCTTGAAAAAATTAGCATATCGAATGCGTTTACCGCATTGTAATGCATTAGCAGGGGAATGTATAATAAAGACACCGTGAGGAGCTTTGGGTGCTTTCAGGAATTCAAGATTGGCTAAATATTAGTAAATTTATCAGAATGGTCTATTTTATGAATCAAAACTTTAAAAAAAGTTTCTAGAATAGATATCAAAACACATTTAATTAAGTTCAGCAGTTACTCTATTTTTGAAGGCAGAGTTGCTGCTGGCCAGAGTGCAGTGACTTCATCATAGCTTGCTGCAGCCTCAAGCTGCTGGGATCAAGCTGGCGCCTGCCTCTTCCTCCCGAGTGTGTGCCACCATGCCTGGCTAATTTCTCTGCTCTTTTGTAGAGACAGTGTCTGGCTCTTGATTGCTGCTCTCCAAGTCCTCTAAGCCCTCACTATCCTTCCCCCTTGGCCTCCCAGAAAGCTAGGATTATAGGAGGGAGCCACCACATCAGTGGGGACTGTTAATAAAAAAATCCAAATAAAACTGAAATAAAGTAATTTACTATAGCAATTAAATTATATGTTAACATAAAGTCTATGTCTTTCTGAATTTCTCTTAAAAAATGTATAGATGAACATTATTAAAGTTTTTATATAAAACTTAGTCAAGGTTGTTTGCTAAAGTCAACAACAAATACCGTATTAAATACTGTGATTGCACACTAAAACTTAGACATGTGTGTATTCCTAAGCCAAAAGCTGTATTTAGTATATAGAAATTGAAATAGAAAAAAAAGAAAATCATTCAAACAAGTTAAGGTCAAATTGCATTTAAAGACATGAATATGTCCCTCATGGAAGACGTAGTACAGCTGAAAGATTATCCTTCCCAAATTCAGACTTAAAAGCTGGCGTGCAATTGCAACTAATAACTGTCATGGTTTCTTGTTTATTAAAAAAATAAAAAATTCCAATACTACAAAAGATCAATAAGATTCAAAGACAGAGTGTTAGGAGAGGAAATATTGTCAATTCATGTCTTAAAGTGCTACTATCCCTACTAATCAAGGAATTTCTACAGTTCAGTAAGAAAATTACAAATGCAATAGATAAAAAGGTGCAATACACCACACTGTTTACACAGGTTGCCTCAAAAAGGTGAGACTGAAGTGGAAACGGTTACTAGCTTTTTCTTACACATCCTGTATTGTTTGATGTATTTCAGTGGATGTTAAAAACAACCAGGTAATATATGAGTGGACAGTTTAATGGAGAATAAGGAAGGACAGAATAAAAAAAGGAAAGAGAGATACCATTTTATTCAAAATAATTTACAATGCACACGTCTTTGGTTAATCCTAAGGAAAAATTCTAAACTACAGCCAGACTTTTACATTGTCTTGCGTGTGAGTGTTAATAGATGAAATCATTTTAAAAATCAATGTGGCAATATCTACCAAATATTAAATGTCATACCTTCCAATCCTATTCTAAGACTTTCATAGAAATGCTGCTAGAGATACAATATATTTCATGTAATCTTTTAATAAGGAAAATAGAGCCATAAACATTCATCCATAAAAGAATATTATAGAGTATTTTATGCAGGTAAGTATGTCCTCCTATGGAATGAATATGCACGACTTATAAAAAGAAAAAAGTACTGCCAAGTAGTTTTAACCTTTTGTTTTATTACATATACTATTTAAATAATACTTTCCATAATACTTATCTTTGAGAAATGGAATCATAAGGAAGTTTTTAATGTTTTTCCATCTTATATTTCTTAGAATAGCATATTGTTTTTATGATTAAAAAAATGAAAACAACAAAATCTCTTGAATTTTCTTCATAAGTTTTTATCATCATAGGAAAAACAAATGAACAAAAAATTAGATTTGCCAATTCAGTGAATGGGTAATTTTATTTTGTATGTGTGTATTAAACACTAAATGCAAACCTTTATCGCATTGTTTTACTTTATACTTTGCTCTGTTCCAAAAGAAGTTGGGGTGTCTTTTGCCCAAGCTAGAGAACTATTTCAGTACATTCAAAACAACATGAACGTGAGCTCTAAATATTTGCCCAAATAACAACTGTCTTTAGTAAGTGCATTTTGTGTGTTACAGTATTTGGGACCCTGTCAAGTGTGGGGCTCAGGGTCATCTTGCCTGGGATTTAAGGTCAACAGGGAATTGTTGCTGAGGCTTGGCTGAGTTGTCCCTACCCTAATGCAGGCCCTGTGGGCGAGCTGTTTTACCTTTTAAAAATTACTCTGTTCATTTGAGTCTGAAGCTTCCACCTCTTTAGAAACGAGTAGAGATAATGCCACTTCTTAAAGGAACGATACGATGAATTTTAAACGTGATGAGTTGAACAGTGTTAATACTGAGAAAATCCATGTGCAGGTGAGCTTCACGGAAGGGACAGAAAAGTGAGACCCCTGAGGCACTTTTTTCCTTGTGTGTTTTCTATATCACCTCCAACTTTACCTTTGTGACAGTTATCACGAAAACAATAACATAATTATTTGATCCTAAAAAATTACCCAAACTTTATGAACTCAGTGAATGCCCATCATAACACGTCAAGAGTTTGTGTGGCTGTACTTTCAGTCCTTTAGTTTAAGTCAGCAAAGAAAAATTCTGGATGCTTCCACATGGTTTGAAAAGATTCATTGTTTCATTTGTAAGCTTAGATGAAGGCATTGACTCTTACTATTATTATTTTTTTAGATAGTCTCACTGTGTCGCCCTGGGTAGAGTCCTGTGGCATCACAGCTCACAGAAACCTCAGACTCCTGAGTTCAGGCGATTCTCCTGCCTCAGCCTCCCAAGTAACTGGGACTAGGGGCACCCACAACGCCTGGGTAGTTTTTGAGACGGGGCTCTTGCTCTTGCTCAGGCTTGTTCAAGTTGCTCTTGAACTCCTGAGCTTAAGTGATCCACCTGCCTGGTTGAAGGCATTGATTTCTTATAGGTCGTAGCTTTCCTTATGGTTGACAAATTACTTTTTAAGGCTATCTGGATATTTTGCTTTTGAAAGAAGCTAAGGGACTCAAAACCTGGCTGAGTCCATAAGCACTTGATGGGAGTCTGTGTACGGATCACTGTGTATGTAGATGCTCAGGTGAAACCAGACACACTCACCCTTTACATGTCCCCACAAAGAGCACAGCATGTGTAAGAAATGGATGTTTGTGAAGGTTGACATACACACTGATCTCATCAGATGGAGACGTATATCTGTGAGCTAATATTTATTGATTTCCTGCCATGCCAAGACCCAGGGCCAGGTGCCCTAGAGGTACAGGGAAAGAGTAAGATGTAGCCTTGAGCAGCTTGCAGTGAGTGAGGGGAGTAGATTACTGATGTTAGTTAGAAACAGAATCTTTAACACCTAATTTATTTCTTTAGTAGAGAGTACTCACTGGTGAGAGCCTTATGGATTTTCAGCTGTAGCACTCTTGAGAGGGAAGCATTTTAAATCAAGTTTATCTACAGTTGTCCAGTGTCAAGACTCTGAGTTTGATCCATTTTTCTTCTTATGTATACACTCACAAAAAAAGTCAACAATTACAAGGTAAAACCATGGTAATTGCATCGGATCGTAATTATGATTGTCACTTCTAAAGTGGTACAAAATCCTAAATTGATGGGCAGAATGCTAATGTTATAGCTGTGCTGATAATTTGCTTTATATAATCTGGTTCTACCAAAACGTAGTTTCACTTACAGAATTTCTTTTTGCTTAATGTTTTTCTTTTCTTTTGCAGGAGTTTATTTTGTCAGAAGATTATAACAAGATGACTCCTGTGAAGAACTATCAAGGTAGGGAGTGAGAGGCGTGTCTTCATTACCCAGACTTTAAAATCTTTCTTGCTTGTTTTAGCCCTTTTTATTTTTTGAGACAGGATCTTGCTCTGTTGCTCAGGCTAGAGTTCAGTGACATCATCACAGCTCACAGCAACCTCCAACTCCTGTCTTAAGTGACCCTCCTGCCTCAGCCTCCCAAGTAGCTGGAAATATAGGTACCTACCACTGAACCTGGCTAATATTTATATTTTCTGTAAAGATGGGTCTTACTATGTTGCTCAGGCTGATCTCAAACTCCCGAGCCCAAGCTGTCCTTCCTTCTTGGCCTCCAAAGTGCCTGGATCCAAGGCATGAGCCACTGAGCCCAGTCCAGAGCAACCTTTTGAAGTGAATTTTCCCCAGTTTTTGAATTAAGGGGCTGAGACCCAAAGAGGTTGGGTCACTTGTCTCTGGCCCTATAGCTGGTCAAGTGCAGAGCCGGGACTGGTCGGCAACTCCTAGGCCTGGAGGCTCTGTCTCCCGACTACACCACACAGCTTCCCAACAGCGGGGCAGGCTCAGGAAGTGAGGCCAGGGCTGCTGTAGGTAGACGTGCTTCATACTTGCTTAGAATGCTCAGAGTGGTCATATTGCCCAAGGGAAAAAGGAAGCTACAGCCTGCCTGCAGTGAGTGAGGGGAGTAAATTACTGATGTTAGAAACAGAATCTTTAAAACACCTGATTCATTTCTTTATTAGAGAGTACTCACTGATGAGATCCTTACAGATTTTCAGCTGTGGCAATCTTGAGAGGGAAGCATTTTACATCACGTTTATCTACAAAGTTGCCCAGTGTCAAGACGCTGAAGACTCAATTGTGTCTTCAACATTAGCAGGCCTTCTTTATAATATAGCTCAGGAACAGTTTTTGGAATAGATCTCTTGATCCAGACCAAAAATGTTATGGAATCAGAACATTACAGGAAGACCTTTCAACACTTCAAGTTCATTTCATCTAGATCTTGTGACCTAATTTCATCCTATGTGATTATCCTGCCTCTCCAGAGACATAGCAGCCATTCTGATTTCAGAAAATTCTAAGCATTGAGTATTGTATTTTGAAATTTGGGACTAAAATTCATTTCTCTACAGTAATATTTTTTAATTTTTTCATGCTCAATAATTTTTTTATACTTCAAATAATTTTACTACCTAACTATGTTCCAGTAACTGAGAATTGCAGCAGTGAACAAGACAAGCATAGTGTCTTCTGTAAAGCCGTTTATAATCATGTGGAAGGTGCAGACAGGTGAACACCATCCCGAATTGGTCTTTACCCAGCTAATTGGAGCCACAAAAACTTAGTTTAATCTCTCTTACACGACAGCCTTTCAGTTATTTTAAAACTGCCGTGACAGTCCTCACTGCTGCCCTTCCCTTCCATCTTGTTTTTAATTTTCCCTTCTAGCCTAAACATGTCTCCAACTCGTATTTTATATCATCTGAGGTTTTATTCTTTAAAATGTTTTTACATGCAGTCCTAAATATGTACAACTGCTACGTATCCATTTTTACAAAACGTGTCTTAAATATCTTTTAATTGTCTCAGTCACAGATTTGAGATACCATATTATACCTTTAGGGTTATTTAAAATAAGGCATGTTTTGGTAGGCATCCTATAACATGACTCTAAATGATACTGCGTCCTGGTATCCATGCTCCTGCCCTAGTGTAGGCTGGACCCGGAACATGGCGAGTGATGGATTTACTTCCAGGATCGGCCACAGGAGACTGGGGCTTCCATCTTCCTGGCCCTCTCTTGCTTTCTGATGAAAGCCAGCTGCTGGGTTGTGAGCTATCCTGTGGATAAGTTTGTATGCTGAGGAACTGAAGGAGGCCTTATCAACAGGTGCCCTTATAAACTGATGTCCTTAGTTTAACAGCCCACAAGGAACTAGGTTCAGCCAGCAACAATGCCAGAGAGCTGGAAGCAGTCTTCCTCTGTCAGCTCCACCCCACATGTGGATTGTAGCCTTTGAGAGAGCGAATGTCAGAGGCTCTCAGCTAAGCTGAGCTGCACAAGGTTTCTGACCCACAGAAACTCTGAGATAATAAATGTTCACTGTTTGAAGCTGCTAAGTTATGGGGCGATTTGTTACATAGCAGTAGGTAACTAGTACATGCATATAAGTATTAGTATAAAATTGTATTTTCTTCCTTCCTCTGCTCTCCTAGGCACTCTTCTTCTAATATAAAAAGGGACTTTGCTGACAGCCACCTTGAACTGTGGCTCGTGTGGAACAGGCAACTTAGCTTCTCAATAATTCTCAACTTGAGTTGTTTTTAGGCTGTGTCTTCTGTACTTCTGAAGCTAGTTCTTGTTTTTAATTTTTGTGTTTGTTTTTAGCCTAAATGCTGGACTTGATATTCTGTTATCTGCATCCCATTTGATAAAGTCCATCACCTAAGTTCATCCAGATATTTGAAATCCCAGTTGTCATTAAATATATGAATTCTCACTTAGTTTGTGTTTTCCTTAAACATGTAAACATAAGATATGTCATTCCCTACACCATTATTAAAATAATGATTGGCCTCACAGATGTACGTGTGATGAGCACACCACTAAAAACTCCTCTTCATGTGCCATATTCTTGGGGTCTCCAAATGTGGCTCATATATATTTTGTATATAGAGGATTATAAAAACCTGATGACTAGAGTGCTGTGGAAACCCTTTCTCCAAAAACACCTAGAGGTAACGGTAAAATGACACTTTGTGTTGTTGTCCTTTTTAATGAAATACTAAGCTCATGGGAGAAACAAAAGAAAAATTCCTCTGAACCGGAAGTAAAGAAAGAACTGAAGCTCGGAGTAATGTGCATGTGCTCCGACATTGCAGCTGCCTGGGGAGGTAGAGAGCTAACAATACCAGATGCCTGCAGGGAGGTGTGCACCTGGGCACACGAAGGAAGGCATAGGGCCTGAGTGGATGGAAAACTGGAGCTGAGATTTCCACATAAAGCTGAAGCCCACAGAGGACCGTGTGCCATACAAAGGAGAGAAGGAAGACCCTCCTCCCATTGGCCCAGAAAAACACAGAGAAATTTATTCCTGACCACAACTCTAGATAGATAGACAGGGAGCACAAGGTATGTTCTCTGATCAAAATGGAATTAAAGTTGGAGGCAATAATAGAACAATCTCCCCCAAATATTTAGAAGATAAATAATATAGTTCTAAAGAATCTATAGGTCAAGGAGAAATAAAAAATGAAATTAAAAATTATTTTGAACCAAATAAAAATGAAAACATAGCCTACCAGAATTTATATGCTAGTAAAACGGTACTTAAGGAGAAATTACAACACTAACCATCTATATTAAAAAAGAAGAAAGATCTCAAATTATGACCCCAAGTGCCACCTTAAAAAACCAAGAGAAGAAAACAAATGAAACGTAAGCTAAGAAGAAGAAAGGGAAGATCAGTAAACATTCATGAAATGGAAAACAGAAAATAGGAAAACATCAATGAGACCAGAAGCTGTTTTTTTGAGATAAATAAAATTGATAAGCCTCTACCCAGACTTATAGGGGGAAAAAAGAAAAGATGCAAATTACCAATATCAGGAATGACTGAAGTGGCATTACTACAGAGTCTGGGTATATTTAAAGGATAATAACGAATATTGTGAACAACTTCATATGCTAAATATAAGTTTGCCAACTTAAATGAAAAAAATCTTTGAAAGACATAAACTATGAAAAGTCACTCAAAAATAAGTAAACCCAATTGTGCCATATTTATTAAAGAAATTGAATTTAACATTTAGTCGAAACCTCCCACAAAGAAAGCTCCAGGCTCAGATGGCTTTACTGGTGAATTTTATGAAACATTCAAGGTAGAAACAGTAAGTACCGTCTATACACAGACTCTTCAGAATTGGTGAAGTGAAAGACTTTCCAACTCATTCTATGAAATCAGCATTACCTGACTCTAAAGCTAGACAGAAGCAATGTAAGAAAAGAAAACTATAGCCCACCATTCTCCCTGAAAATGGGTGCAAAAAATCTAAACAAAACTTCAGCAAATGACAACCAGCAACATATAAAAAACATAATACTCCATTATCAAGTGAGATTGATATCCCAGTAATACAGTATTAGATTAAAATTCAAAAGTTAATGAAAAGATCAGCAGAAGTTCATGAAATGGTAAACAGAAAATTTGTACCCCCATGTTCATAGCTGCATTATTTACAACAGCCAAAAGGTGAAAGCAACCTAAATGTCCATCAGAACGTTAAGGGAAAACAAATGTTGTATAGACATACAGTGGGATGATATTATGTGGTCTTAAAAAGGAGAGAAATTTTGGCACATGCTACAATGTGTAAACCTAGCATATGCAAATGAAGACATGCTAAGTGAAACAAGCTAATCAGAAAAGGACAAATACAGAAGACTTCCTCTCATAGAAGGTACTTACTGTTGTCAAGTTCACAGAGAGCGTAGAATAATGGCTGTGAAGGAAGGGCTAGGGAGAGGAGTTTCAGTTGGGGAAGATGAAAAAGTTCTAGAGATTGGATGGTGGGAATTGTTACATAACAATGTGAATGTGTTTATGGCTGTAGGCCTATATATTTAAAAATGGTTAAAGTGGTAAATTTTGTTATGTATATTTTACCACAAGAAAAAAATTTTTTAAGAGATTACATATGCAGATTACTTAGTGAAGTATATGGAACAGTTCAATGATTCAATACATCTTAATTCCTCTCCAAAAAAAAGGAAAACAGTGTTGACAAAGATGTGGGGACACTGGAACCCTCAGACACTGATGGTAGGAATGGTAAATGGTACAGCCACTTTGCAAAACTGTCGTCAGATATTCAAAGAGTTAAACATTAAGTTACCTTATGACACAGTATATATCCAAGAAAACTGAAGGCATTATATAGTTATGCATCACTTCATGATGGGGGTGCATTCTGAGAAATGCATCATCAGGCAATTTTGTTGTTTTGCAAACATGATAGAGTGTATTTACACTCTGGTGTACATAGCTGGTACAGCCTACTACACTCCTAGGCTGTATGATACAGCCTGTCGCTTTCAGGCTACACACCTGTTAAACATATAGTTGTACTGAACACTGTTGGCAATTGTAACACAATGGTAAGTATTTGTATATCTAGATGTAGAAAAGGTACGTTAAAAATACAATTATAGAAGATAAAGCATGGTACATCTGTGTAGGACATTTACTGTGAATGGAGCTTATACAACTGGAAGTCACTGAGTAAGGGAGAAGGCATAGGCCATACTGCCCTCCTGCAGACTTTATAAACACTACACTTAGGCTACACTACATTTATTAAAAAAAAAAAAAAAAAAATAGCTTTCTTCCTTTAACATAAATCAATTGCACCTTACTGTAACTTTTTTAATAAACTTTTAATTTTTTAAAACTTTCTGACTCTTTTGTAATAGCATCATCTTAAAACACAAATTGTATAGCTGTACAAAAATATTTTTCTTTCTATATACTCTTACTATTTAATCTTTTTCCTGTTCTTACATTTTTTTAATTGTTCACATTTTTTTTTGTTCAAAACAAATACACAAACACACACAGCCTAGGCCTACATAGGGTCAGGATCATCAGAGTCCCCATGTACCCCCCCACATTATGTTCCCCTGGAAGGTCTTCAGGGACAGGAGCTGTCACCACCTGTGATGACGAGACCTTCTTCTGGATGCCTCCTGAGGGACCTGCCTGAGGGTATTTTATAATTAACATTTAAAATATATATACATATATATTTTGTATATAAATGTATTTAAAATATATGTACATATACAGAGTGCACTGTACATTAAGGATAAAAAGTACAGTGCAGTAATTACATAAATCAGTAACCCAAGCATTTGTTGTGATCACCAGTGTCATGTACTGTACCTCATTGTCTGTGCTACGTGTGCATGTGAATGAGAGCATGGTAGGCTGTTAGACCAGTGTCACACAGACACGGTACTGTGTTGCACTGTGATGTCACTGTACAATACCAATTTCTAAGCTTCATTATAATGTTACAGGCATGCTGTCCCATGTGTGCTCCATCACTGAGGAAAGTGTCATTGTGACACATGACAGTCTTTACACAGGAACTCAGACATACATATTCACAGCAACATTACTCATACTAGACAAAAAAAAATAAGCACTATTCATCAGTGAATGAATGGATAAGCATAAATAAATGTGGTATATATGTACAGAGAATTGCTTGGCTATTAAGAAAGGAATGCACTCTTAATCCCTGCTACCAGATGGATGACTTTTGAAAACTTATGCTAAGAGAGAGAAGCCACACCACAAAAGCTGAAGACTGCCTGGTTACATTAATATGAGACATCAGGAGTGATCGATTCTGGGAAGATGGCCGATTGATAGCAACTGTCAGCAGAGGCTCCTGACCAGAGGGGAAAAAATTGGATGGAATCGGACTCTAGGAAGCCAAAAGTGGGGAGCTAACCCAAGAAAGTTTTGGCAAGCTGTAACTCCAAGGAAGAGCATTCAAGAACACAAATTACAGGTACAAAGCCTATCAACTAGAGGACAGGAGATGCCTCCCTCAAACAGGACGCCCAACACAGGGAACAAAAGACCTCTCATTTTACCTCTCTGGAGAGAGCTGCTAAACACCAGGTCTCTTTCTCCAGGGAGGTCCCACTTATGAACCGAGTCACCACCCTGCCACGTGTAAAATTGAACAGATATATTCCCCCACAAGTCCAAACTCCCTGCCCACCCTTCCTCCCTCGCATGGTGGTCTGAAGTTCTGCCCCCTGCAGAGCCCAGAGTGTTTGGTCTTTTCTCTAGAGATCTGGGCGTAGTGTGGACCGCCAACCACAGGGGACAGAATCTGTGATCTGTGACTAATGGGGAAGAAAAAGGGTGTGGGAAGAAAGGAACACTCAGCAGGAGGAGGAGCAATCCCCTGGTTATGACTATGCCTGGCCAGTGGTGGTGTTGACCCTCACTTTAGGCTGTGTCTGGTGGAACAGGGTGTAGAACCCCTGGCTCTGACGACACCCGCAGCAGGAGAGTGGTTGCCCCATGTGGACTGAGTTTGGCAGGCACAGCTGGTCCCCAGCCCCTGGTGGGCCTGTGAGCAGAGGCTTGCCAGGCATGGACTGAGACCTGAGGGCAAGGGTGTGGTCCCCTGACTCCAACAGAACCGTTGGGCCAGGCTTGCTGGGTGTAAACCAAAAACTGAAGGCAAGGGTGTGGTCCCCTGTCTCCAGCAGGGTGGTGAGCAGAGGCTTATGGGGTGAGGACTGAGACATGCGAGCAGGGCATGGTGCCCTGACTCCAACAGAGCCTGCGAACAGAGGCCTCAGGCTATGCACTGAGACTGGCATGGGGCATGGTTCCCTGACTCCAACTTGTCTAGCAAGCAGAGGCTGGTGGGGTATGGCTTGAGACTCATGGGCAGGGGCATGACCCCTGGCTCCAACTGGGCCTGTGACCAGAGAAGCAGACAACAGTGTGGACTGAGTCTGGCCAGTGGGGGTGTGGATCCCTGGCTCCAATTGTACTGCTGGAGACCCTTGAATGCCTCTCTGTTGAGCAGGGTTTATACTGCCTGAGACAATTTAATTGGAACTCATGTCTGGGGCTGTCCAATTGGGGAAATTATGAGGGTGACCTTCGAAGTTCTGTAGCGGAAAAGAACTGAAGGGTGGGGGCTGGGCACTGCAGCTTTTTTTATTTCTTCACAGTTGAGATTTAAATCTAATACTGTGGCTTCTTATGATAAGGTAGAGGTTGGCTGATATCGAAATAGAGCTAGCTTGCGCTTTCTCACCAAGTAGGTCCTCAGAGTCTCTGGCCAAAACTCTGAAAGGAACCATCTCTACTACCTGGGAACCCCAATTCAATCTCACCCTACCAGTTCTAATAACCAAATGGGAGAAAAAAAAACATGGTGTGGACCCAGCAGAAGAACTCTGGCAACATGAATAACCAGAGTAGATCAACCCTCCAGAAATGACAAAGGAGACACAACTGAAGATGCCATGCATAGACAAATGGCAGCAATGTCAGAAATCGAATTCAGAATGTGAATGGCAAATAAGAGAAATAGAATGGAAGAAAAGAGAGAAATTGAATTCCAAAGAGTAATTCTAAAGTTATCTCAAGAAATTAATGGATTAAAAGCCCAAGTCACCAAAGATATGGATATAATGAGAAAAGCGATAGCAGAGCTCAAGAGAACGAAAAAGCTAACTGAGGAGCTCTGAAATACAGTAGAATCCCTCAGTAATAGAGCTGACCAAGCAGAAGAAAGGATCTCTGAAACTGAAGACAAAATTTTTGAACGTTCCAAAACACTCAATGAAGCAGACAAATGGAGAGCAAAAACTGATCATTCCCTGAAAGAGCTGTGGGATAACTCCAAAAGATCAAACATTTGTCTTATAGGAATTCCCGAAGGAGAAGAGAATGGTCCTAAAGGTATAGATGCTCTACTCCAAGAGATTTTGGAGGAGAATTTCCCAAGCCTTGCAAGAGATACAGAACTTCAGATACGAGTTTCCGAACCCCAGCAAGACTCAATCTAAATAAAGCATCTCCTAGACACATTGTGATTAACTTTGCCAAGGTTAAGACAAAGGAGAAAATTCTGCAAGCAGCCAGACATAAGAAACACATCACCTACAAAGAAAGAAATATCAGAATGACTGCAGCTCTCTCAGCCAAAACATTTCAAGCCAGAAGAGGATGGTCATCAACCTGCAATCTCCTGAAACAAAACAACTTCCAGCCCAGGATCCTGTATTCACCTAAACTTAGTTTCATTTGTGATGGACAAAACAAATACTTTAATGACAGAAATGTTGAAGAAATTTGCCATAACTAAACCAGCTCTCCAGGATATTCTCAGACCCATCGTCCACAATGACCAGTGCAATGCTCTACCTCCAAAGTAAAGTCCTCCAGAAATTTTTGAATAAAACCCACCTTCCACAGTGGTGAATGGATTAAAAATGTTAACTGGACGTCTGAAAATTATGACACCCAGAACACAACCAGGCTTATTAATTATCTCAATTAATGTGAATGATTTAAATTTTCCTCTAAAGAGGCACAGGCTGGCTGGTACAGGCTGGTTTGTGTTTGATACACAGACTCAGACCAGATAGCTGCTGTATACAAGAATCTTATCTTACCTTGAAGGACAAAAATGGACTCAGGGTAAAAGGATGGACTTCTATAATACAGACAAATGGAAACCAGAAAAAAGCAGGGGTTGCAATTTTAGTTGCAGGTACAATTGGCTTTAAACCAACAAAGATAAAGATAAGGATGGTCTACATATTAGTAGATCATGTAGTCAAAGTAAACAAAGCAGCAAAGATAAAGATAAGGATGGTCTACATATTAGTAGACCATATTAGTCAAAGGAAACACCCAACATGAAGAGATTTTGATAATTAACATTTATGCACCCTACCAGAATGCTCTTCAATTTATAAAGTAAACCCTAATGGATATGAACAACTTGATATCTTCCTGTACTATAATAGTTGGAGATTTTAACACCCCCTTGACAGTTTTGGATAGATCCTCCAAGAGGAAACTAAATAAAGGAATATTAGACTTAAACCTGACCCATGAACAAATGGACTTTAAGGACCTTTACAGAACATTTTACCCTTATGAAACTGAATCTACATTCTTCTCATCAGCCCATGGCTCATCCTTCAAAATAGATCATATCCGAGGACACAAGTCTAACCTCAGCAAATTTTAAAATGTAGAATTATTCCTTGTATCTTTGTGGACCACCATGGACTAAAACTTGAACTCAATAGCAACGGAAATCTTCATACACAAACCAAGTCATGGAAGCTAAATAATCTTAGGTTGAATGATAGCCGGGTCAAAGATGAGATTCAGAAGGAGATTGCCACTGTTGGAACAAAATGATAACGAAGACACAAATCATCAAAACCTGTGGAATACTGCAAAGGCAGACCTAAGAGGGAAATTTATAGTATTGCAAGCCTTCATCAAGAAAACAGAGAGGAAGCCAACAATTTAATGGATCATCTCAAGCAGCTGGAAGAGGAAGAACATTTGAATCCCAAACCCAGCAGAAGAAAAGAAATAACCAAAATTAGGGTAGAATTAAATCAAGTTGAAAACAAAAGAATCATTCAGAAGATCAATAAAACAAAAAATTGATTTTTTTGAAAAGATTAATAAAATTGATAAACCTTTGGCCAACCTAACCAGAAACAGAAAAGTAAAATCTCTAATATCATCAATCAGAAATGATAAAAGAGAAATAACAGACACCTTGGAAATTCAAAAAAATCCTCCATGAGTATTATAAAAATCTCTATTCCAAGAAATATGAAAATCTGAAAGAAATGGATTAATACCTGGAAGCCACCACCTTCCTAGACTCAACCAGAAAGAATTAGAAATGTTGAATAGACCTATATCAGTCACTGAAATAGCATCAACAACACAAAATCTCCCTGTTGCGTGAATCAGTGCTGCCGAGGAAAAGTCTGCACTGAAATGTCTGTAAGGGGAAACTGCCGCTCATTCAGGCAGTCAGCCTCTAATTTTATTTCTTGCAGGCTTATATACTCTTAACAACACTTAAGTTCTGCACGTACATGTTCTAATAATAAAACTAATTGGCAGCCAGTGGTTTATATGATGAGAGTATAAAGAAACCAAACAGAGCAACCACAAAATCTTATTTAGCCATATGTCTGAGAAAACAGGTGCATCATGTAACTGAGGTGCACATTAACTTATCTTGTTTTCCACTCCCAAGGTCCCTTTCAGGACATTCCACAGGCAGCCAGACTCTGCCTGCAGAGTCTGCCTCCTGTATGACTAGCTTACTAATCAGTTTGGAGGGTCTTAAAGGAACATTCCTTCATATGGACTCTGAGAAAGCTTCTTCAAAAATCAGTCAATGGCAGTTGAAGTTACATTGAGACTGCATCTCCCAAAAAAGAAAAATCTGGGACCAGATGGCTCCACATCTGAATTCTATCAAACCTTTCAAGAGGAACTAGTACCTATATTATACAACCGTTTCCAAAGCATAGAAAAAGAAGGAATACTTCCCAACACATTCTATGAAGCAAATATCACCCTGATCCCCAAACCAGGAAAAGATTGAACAAAGAAAAGAAATTACAGACCAACATCATTAATGAATATCAATGCAAAAATATTCAATAAGATCTTAGCAAACAGAATTCAACAACACATCAAAAAATTTATACACCACGATCAAGTTGGTTTTATTCCAGAGTTACAGGGTTGGTTCAACATACGCAAATCTATAAATATAATACATCACATCAATAAAATTTTTTTAAAAAACCCATATGATTCTCTCAATTGACGCAGAAAAAGCCTTTGATAATATCCAGCATCCTTTCATGATCAGAATTCTTAAGAAAATAGGCATAGAAAGGACATTTCTCAAACTAACAGAGGCTATCTACAGCAAACCCACAGCCAATATCATATTGAATGGTCTAAAATTGAAAACATTTCCTCAGATCAGGAACGAGGCAAGGATGCCCACTGTCTCCACTGCAATTCAACATAGTAATGGAAGTCTTAGCCATCGCATTCAGGCCAGAGAAGGTGATCAAGGGTACCCAAATAGGGTGAGAGGAGATCAGACTCTCACTCTTCACTGATGATATGATCCTATACCTGGAAAATCCCAGGGACTCAACTTCAAAACTCTTAGAAGTGATCAAGGAATACAGCAGTGTCTCAGGATACAAAATTAATACTTCCAAATCAGTAAGGGTTTTTTGTTTGTTTTGGGGGGGTTGTTTGTCTGTTTGTTTTTTGCAGTTTTTGGCCAGGGCTGGGTTTGAACCGGCCACCTCCGACATATGGAGCTGGCACCCTACTCCATTGAGCCACAGGCGCCACCCCCAAATCAGTAGCTTTTATAAATGCCAACAATAGTCAAGGACTTTATTCCTTTTACAGTAGTGCCAAAGAAGATGAAATACTTGGGAGTTTATCTAACAAAGTACGTGAAAAATCTCTATAAAGAGAACTATGAAACTCTGAGAAAAGAAATAGCTGAAGATGTTAACAAATGGAAAAGTATAACCATGCTCATGGCTGGGAAGAATCAACGTTGTTAAAATGTTCATGTTACCCAAAGCAATCTGCAGATTCAATACAATCCCTATTAAAGTATCACTGTCATACTTTGAAGAACTTGAAAAAATAGTACTTAGTTTTATATGGAATCAGAAAAAACTTCGAAGCAAATACATTACTCAGAAATAAAAATAAATCAGGAGGTATCATGTTACCAGACTTCAGGATATACTATAAATCTATAGTGATCAAAACAGCATGGTACTGGCACAAAAACAGAGAGGTAGATTTATGGAACAGAATAGAGAACCGAGAGATGAACCCAGCTACTTATCACCATTTGATCTTCAACAAGCCTATCAAAAATATTCAGTGGAGGAAAGACTCCCTATTTAATAAATGGTGTTGGGTGGCTGGCAACCTGTAGAAGACTGAAACTGGACCCCCACCTTTCACCATTAAGAAAAATTGATTCTCACTGGATAAAAGATTTAAACTTGAGATATGAAACTATAAAAATACTAGAAGAGAGTGTAGGAAAAACGCTTGAAGAAATTGGCCTGGGAGAATATTTTATGAGGAGGAACCCCCCAGGCAATTGAAGCAACACTAAAAACACATTACTGGGATCTGATCAAACTAAAAAGCTTCTGCACAGTCAAGAGCACAGTAAGTAAAGCAAACAGACAACCTTCAGAATGGGAGAAGATTTTTGCAGGTTATGCTTCTGATAAAGGTCTGATAACTTAGAATCTACAGAGAACTCAAACTAATCAATAAGAAAAGAACAAATAACCCCATTTCTATGTGGGCAAGAGACTTGAACAGAAACTTCTCTGATGAAGGCAGGCACATGGCCTACAAACATATGAAAAAATGCTCATCATTCTTAATCATCAGAGAAATGCAAATCAAAACTACTTTGAGATACCATCTAACTCCAGTAAGATTAGCCTATATCACAAAATCCCAAAACTACAGATGTTGACGTGGATGCGGAGAAAAGGGAACATTGCTGGTGGGAATATAAACTAATACAACCTTTTTGGAAAGAAGTTTGAAGAACACTTAAGAAACTAAAAATAGACCTACCATTTGATCCTGTAATTCCTGTACTAGGTATATATCCAGATGATCAAAAATTATTTTACAACAAAGGCATTTTTGCCAGAATGTTTATTGCAGCCCAGTTCATACTAGCCAAGACGTGGAAACAGCCCAAGTGCCCATCAACCCATGAGTGGATTAACAAATTTAATAAAGATGGAAACTTCACATTTTTTATGTTTACCTGGATGGAGCTGGAACATATTCTTCTTAGTAAAGTGTCTCAAGAATGGAAAAAAAAGTATCCAATTACTCAATACTACTATGAAATCAATATATAATCACCTACACACTCATGTGAATGTCAGAACATAACTATAGTCCAGAAAGTAGAAGGGAAGAGAAGCAGGAAGGAACGGGGTATATGGGAGGAGGGAGGGTTTTGGTTGGGGATCTCACCTAATGTGCAGGATGTAATGGTACATTTCAAAATTATTTAGAAATGAGCATAATTGTGATGGATGTGATACTTAATTCAATGTAAGCATTTCACATTGTATATCAAAGCAGTACAGTGAACCCCATAAGTGCATCAATGTGCAAAGTTATTATTTAATAAAAAGTAATAATAAAAATGAGGAGGAAAAAATAGGAATGGGGTGATCCATAGAGATAGAAAGTAGATTAGTGGTTTTCCAAAGATGGGAGCAGGGGGATTGGGGTGTGGAGTTTCAGTTTGGGATGATGCAAATGTTCTGAAAATAGGCCATAGTGATGGATGCAGAGCACTGTGGACACTGCAGAAGCCAGGAGGCCAGACGCTTTCGCATGGTTAAAGTGGCGCAGCTTATGGAAACTTCATCTCAGTGAAATTGAGAAAAAAATCAGTAATTTAAAAAACCGAAGGCATGACAAGAAAGGAAAACTACAGACCAATAATATCTCTCATGAAAATAGATATAAAAATCCCCCCAGAAAATCGGCAAGTCAAATCCAACAATGTATAAAAATAGTTGTACAGCACAACTAAGTAGGATTTGTTCCACATATGCAAAGCTGGTTTAATATTAAAAACATCAGTGTAATCTATCACATCAAAAGGCTGAACAAGAAAAATATCACATCAATTAATTCAGAAAAAGCATCTGACATAATCTAATTAATAAATACTCTCAGCAAACTAGGAATAAAGGAGAACTTCAACTCGATAAAGAAACATCTGCAAAAAATGTTAACTACCATCATACATACTTGCTCTGTTACCTGGGCTAATTGCATGGCTCACAGCAACTTCAAACTCCTGGCTCAAGTGATCCTCCTGCCTCAGCCTCCCAAGTAGCTGAGACTAAAGGCGTTCATCACCAGGCCCGACTAATTTGTCCTATTTTTTTGTTGCTGTAGAGTCTTACTCATACTCAGGCTGGTCTTGAACTCTTGAGCTCAAATGACCCTCCTGCCTCAGCATCCCAGTGTGCTAGGATACAGGTGTGAGCCACCCCAACCGGCCTAAAGGGTTCTTTTGAATAAAATAATTCTTTCACCATAGAAAGAGTATGTGCTTTGAGTCTGGTGTATTTGGGGGGTTTTGTTTGTTTTTTCCTATGGTCACAGACAACCTGACACTGAGAAAAAGAACCAACGGTGCAGTGGGCTGTTTTGTTGCCAGCTTTGTCCCACATTGTTGGTGGAGCTTTCAGCAAGCCACTTCCCGTGTCCAGCCTCTGTGTCCTCCAGCCACTCAGAGGGCTAACCCCCTCATCTTCTAGAGGGGTTATCTCTTTGGACTCGGAAAGTGACAGATAGAAAGCCAAAGGCCCCTTCACAAGAAAAAGAACTGAGGTCCTAGGAGCCGTATCCTGCCTGAAATAGATTTGTGTGCACCTGTACTCATTTGAGAGTTCATTTTTGCTCCATCACTGGTGTAACTTGAATTGGACCATTGATAACAAAAATGAAAAGATCTTTAAGAGTTTTATAAAAAGTCACATCTTTTTGATCTTGATGGTGGCTTGTACTTTGAAAGGCAGGTCTGTATAGTTGAATAGTCATCGTTGTGATGCTTCCCTATCCTCTTAAGAGTCTCTGCTCTTCAAATAGCAGATCTTAAAATATGCAGTGTGTACTGAATGACTGTCCTGTGGGAATTCACGCTGGTTCTGACTGTATTACATGGTAGCCAGACTGAAAAGGCCAGCTTGCTACAGCCGGATTGGTGTGAAATGAGGAAATCCGGGACAAGGTTATTACAATGATTAAGCTGGAGAGTGTTGTTTAAGTACCTGGCACTTGTTAAATACTCAGTAGTTGGCAGATAATACGTGTATTGTTACTGCCAGCAGAGCTGCACTTTCCCATCGTGATCAAAATGAAACCCAGGCTCCACCAGACTGTAAGCCCTGAGGAGCAGGGCTCAGGAAGATCCAGGCTCTAGGATATCTGTTTTTGTTCATTTCAATACACTCTATTTGGTGATCACAGAGACCCTCCATCTCAGTGCCTAGAAATGTGTAATAATAAGTCAGCCAGAATCCTGCCTGATTTCATTGAGTAACTGAGAAGCCCCAAAACCTTAGCCAAACTACTCAACTTCACTGTGCCTTACTTTGCCCACGTGTAAAATGGGGAGATCAGCTAGGTGACAGGATTGGTCTCTTGTAACTGTGAAGTTGCATGGTGCAACGATTATGTGACATTGCCACTGTATCTTTGAAGAACAACTCTGTATAGGAACAACTCTAGGAAATTTGTTCTCATTATCATTTACACACACACGCACTTTGGCATAAGGGATATTTTCATTCTGTTTTATATGGCACTTGGGAATAATTCTGTCCTCCTTCCCATGCATTTAATTTCTTACAGAAAGCTATTCATCTAGCACTTTGTTACGTTTGTTTGTAAGACAGACTTTTATCAAAAAAGAATAAAATGCCCTTTATTTTTTGTGAGTACATACACACTAGCCACAGTGGCTACAGTATATGAGCGTTGTTCCCAGTGTGTTTTGGGGTCACACTGGGTCTGGCACTCCAGTCCAGCAGCCGAGCCTGTCTGAGGGAGGAGGCTCATGCCCTGTGGTGGTAGCGGGAGCTCTCCGGCAGGCCTGGGGTTGGAGCAAGTGGGGTAGAGGGAACATTGGAAAATTAAGGAAAAAACCCTAGATGCACCTGCCTGTAGAAGCTTACCCCTGTCCCGATGAGAACTGTAGTTCCACTGTGTCCTTGAAATGGTTGTACTGTCCAGCTCACCCTGGGAGGCAGAAGAGAGCCGTGTGTCCCTGAGGACCACGCCTTTCCCACCTCCTGTGCATGCTTTATAGGCTGTTTTCTTTTTCTCCTTATTTTCAGCACACCAGAGCAGAGTGACAATGATCCTGTTTGTCCTGGAGCTGGAGTGGGTGCTGAGCACAGGACAGGACAAGCAGTTTGCCTGGCACTGCTCTGAGAGCGGGCAGCGCCTGGGAGGTTATCGCACCGGCGCCGTGGCCTCAGGTCTGCAGTATCCTTTGCTGGACAAAACTTCTTGGTGGGAACTTGGCTGCTGACCTCTTTGATTCATGAAGTCGGGGGGCATGTGCAGCTTGAAAGGTTTTGTTTGTTGGGTTGCTCTGTGTGATGCAGGTCCTTCCTACAGCATGGTCATTGAGGTCCCTGGTGGCAGTGAAGTGAGCAGTTTCACTTGAAATGACAGGCCCTGCCGTGTATATGTTCTGTGATCCCCAGGTCTGACATCTAGACAGGACACAGCTCAGACCTATGAACCTCAGGGATCAGAATTGCAGTACATGGAGATGAAGTCATCACCAAAATGCAACCTTTGGTTTTTGTGCAGAAGTAATTTACATGTAGATATTAAGGATGTGAATATTCCCACTGATGCCTGGGGAAAGAACCACAGGGTTCCTATTCATTTTAAAAATAGTTTTTGAGCGGCTACCAGGCCCGCACCAGAGTAGGTCAGCTGGGTATGTTCAAACTTCCTTCCAGGGATGAAACTCTTCCAGGATTTGTGGGATGAGATTCTTGTCTCCCAAGTGGCCCAGGTCCATGTGCTCAGGGTAGATTCGTGTTGATACTGGAAATTCTCACATCCAGCCCACTGGGCTCTAACACAGTGCTGACCCGTGTGTGGGTGGGGCTGTCATCAGGTGAGCAGAGGCCCCTGAGAACCCAGTCTCCCCACATCTGGCAAAGAGGAAGGAAGAGTAAAGCCTGCTGTCTAACCCCATCTCCATATTTGCAAAGTGCCTGTTCGGTGATTCTCAACAATACAACAAGGCACGTTGCACATTTTTTGTAGTTATGTGGCAGTAGTTATATTTTTGTGTATATATAGGCTAATGTCATTCTTATTTTTCTCACTGGAAGGCCAAGGTGGGGAAAAATGTAACAGTGACCATTGTGAAAGTGGCAAGTTACCAAGAAGACCAGAGGCGAGGATGATAAGGAAAGCAAGACGAGCTTGTCTTTGAGAGGGTACCACCGCCTGTTAATAAGAGAAACTCCAAACTTTGCTTTCTGTAAGCCAGTTCCGATGAGCACAGCGCTCGAGTGGAAATACGTGAACTGTACCAACTCACTGACGGTGCTTGAGAGTGTTAGAGTGGCAGGGCACTGGCACCCCCCAGTCCAACTCTGCCGTCTTCGTCTGTTTGGGGAGCTGCAGCAGACTGGGCTCCTTGTAAACCACAGAAATTTACTTCTTATACTCTGAAGACTGGGAAATCCAAGATCAAGGCACCAGCAGATTCAGGGCCTGGTGAGGGCTTGTTACTTGCTTCTTAGATGACCATCTCCTCCCTGTGCTCTCTCTCATGACCAGTCATTCCCACAAGCTCCACCTCTGATACCACTACACTGGGGATTAGGTCTCAGCATTTGGATTTTAAAGGGGTGCGAACATTCAGTCTTCCTTGCACACACACACACACACACACACATATGTTGCTGTGAATGGTGAGGGATGTGTTAATTTGTGCTAATCATAACACAGTATGTATATCAGATCATCAAGTTATACACCTTGAACATGTACAATTTTTATTTGCCAATTAATTTTTTTTTTTTTTTTTTTTTTTTAATTTAGGCTGGGTATAGTAACTCTTGGCTGTAATCCTAGTACTTTCGGAGGTTCAGGCAGGATATCGTTTGAGCCTCGTAGTTTAAGACCAGCCTGAGCGACAGAGTGAAACCTCCCATCTCTACAAAAAAGTAAAATAAATTAGCTGGGTCTGGTGACACACCTGTAATCCCAGCTGTTCAGAAGACTAAGGCAGAAGTATTTGTTAGAGTCTAGGAGTTTGAGGTTGCAGTGAGCTGTAATACCACTGCACTCTAGCCAGGGTGACAGATGGAGACCCTGTCTAAAAAAAAAAGTCTGTCTATAGCACCCTCACTTTACAAATGAGCCAACTAAAGCCTAGAAAGGGTCCCCAGTGCCTTCTCTGAGGCCACCCAGCTAGTAAGTAGGAAAATCCCCACCAGAACTCAGCTTTTCTGCCATGGATTTTTTACTTTGCTGCCCTCGGTAGAGTGCTGTGGTATCATAGCTCACAGTAACATCAAACTCCTGGGCTCAAGTGATCCTCTTGGCTCAGTTTTTCTATTTTTAGTAGCGATAGGGTCTCAACTTACTCAGGCTGGTCTTGAACTCCTGAGATCTGGCGGTTTGCCCACCTCAGCCTCCCTGAGTGATAGGATTACAGGCAGATTTTTTTTTTAACCATTACTCTTCATCATTCTTTTATAATCTGGTCTTCTGCTGGCTGCTGTATCCCCAGCCTAGTGAAATATCTTCTATAGCCAAGCCAAGGACTGCGGGAAAACGTACCCATCTTGCCCTCTAGAGCCTCACTTTTGAAGATGAACAACCAAAAACATATGCACAGAGTTACCTAGCCTAACTGCGTGGCTCTTGGTGTAAGACTACAGCCACCAGCTCCTCTCCTCCGGCACGTCCAGAAGCCATCCTCATTCTATGACTGTGCTTTGGCCACACCGTGTGGTTCATTCACCACGCAGAAAATCCTGTGGTTGGGTTTTGGAGCGCCTGTGGGTGTGCTCATGTGTGCCTCTGAGCGTCAGTACCCAGGGTCAGCGCCCTTTCTTTTAATGGTTTCATCCATTGCTAGCTTTTTCTGAATCAGTTCCTTCATTAGGCTGCAAAATGGTGACTTTCTAATACTGTTGTATTTTATTAGTAGGGACCCTTTATTAGTAGGACTTCTTCTAAAGTAGAACTTTTCCTTATTAACTGGGGTATTTGGTTACCCCGAAGCACAATTGCTATAGGAAAAGCTGGACAAATTCTTAATTCCTTCTCTTTAATGTCTAATTTTCAGAGTAGAGATTTCGTGCCCTGGTTACCTCCGGAAGAGTTATGAATTCTTTATTTATTTTTCTGTTTGCTTCTTTTAAAATAATACATTCAGTATATTTCAATAAATTACCATTTTTCAATTTTATGTTCAAGTTATCCCATCTTTGACCAGCTCCATCATGGACCCCAGTGTTGTTTTTAAATTTTATTTTGTAAAGACTATTTTTACAACAGTTTTAGAACCGTGGCAGAATTGAACGGAAGGCATAGATTTCCCCAGACCTCCTTCCCCATGCGTGCCCAGCCTGCCCTCTCACCAGCACCCCTCTGCAGTGGCACAGTGTTCCAGCTGAGGAGCTCACAGTGCACATGACTGCCTCCCCACATCTGTCATCTGCTCTTGGTCGCGTTCATTGTATAGATCCGGGAAAATGTGTAACGGCCTGTTCCCACCATTGCAGCGTCACACAGGAGCTTCCCTGCCCGTCCACCCCGTCCACCCACGCTGCTGTCTCCTGGAGACAAGCTCACTCACATGCCAGCTTCGCTTTCCGGCACAGCCTGTCTTAAGCTCAGCTGTGCTTTTCCTGTCCTAGTCCTGGAATCAGCTATTCTTTTAGTGAGGAATAATATTCAGAGATAAGAGAAAATAATTATGGGGCGTGTGTGTGTGTTTTACAAGAAAATAAATCAGCAGTTCATATATATCTCATTAAAATTGAAACCTTAATGGAGGATTTTGCTTCCTCATTTGTGTACTGATTGTTTAGGGCTGTAAATCTTGGTTCCTAAAGCACCGACATAATTCCTTATTTGTTTTATCCTATGATATATTTAAATGGTTTCAGAATAGCTACACACAATGTTAAAATAACACAGTAAGACTCCTGGAGAAGATCTTGGATTTCTCTGCATCTCTTTGTCCTTAGAATACCAAGGATGTAGATTCAAAATGGTGTGTTTTAAAGTCACTTGAAATGATTCTAACTATATGGTTATATTATCAATTTTATAGTTAGTTTCATTTATTTAACTTTGTTTACAATTTGGAGGATTTATTTTTTTTTTTTTTTATATCTATTTTTAGTATGTAAAATTATTCCAGGATTCCAAAATGGGAGCTCTCACAAGAGAGAAGTCTCACTCCGGTCACTGTCCTCAGCTTGTTTCTCCCCTCAGAGGGCAGCCATTTTTATCAGATCTCAATCCTTCCGCTGCTTCCTTTTCTAAATGTGAACGCATACCTGTGCACACACGGATATTTCCCTCGCTTTTCTCACAAAATGCTAGTATAGCTGATAAAGAACTCTCAGCTTCCCTGCCACACTTAGTACTGTGTCCTGGAAATTACTACATGTCGGTGTATGGAAATCTTCTTAATTTCTTACTGCAGTTGCATAGTATTCTGTTGGGTGGCTGTAGCCCAGTTAATTCAGGAAGTTAGCTATTGATGGATTTTCAAGTAATTTTCAAACTATAGCTATTGAAATCTGTGGCGTGAATAGCCACTGTATTTTTGCCAGCGTGTCTCTGGGGCAGATCTCTAGAAATGGGATTGGTAGGCATTGTCAACCAGAGATACTGGGGGCCGGTCATGCAGCTAGCCTCTGCCTGGCATCTGCTAAAATTCCAGACTCCCAGAAGGAAAGCAGGTGTTCAGTATGAGCCATGTTGTTCGTATGGTTAAGGCACAGTCAGCTACTCAGTTAATGATGGCCCTCCTCCCAAAACCCCAGTTCCCAGACAACACGCCAGCTTGTCGCAGGCTCTCGGGGGTGGCAGTGCAGCCAGCGGTATTAACTTTTTCTTACATGCCATCATTTTCATTTCTTCTTGAACTATCTATTCATGGTTTTATTCAAATATTAATTCTTAAATTAAGTTTACAATCTTTTTATTCTTGATTGCTCTTTTTGTCCTAGAGATTTGGGCCCTTTATGACATAAGCTGCAAATGTTTTTTTTCACATTTGTCTCTTGGCTTTGCTTACAGTATTTCTTGACGCATTGTTGAGTAGTAGCTCTTCCTACTGCAAGGTTGTAAAGAAACTCTCCTATCTAGGCCTTAGGTTTTCATTTTCCACACGTAGATCCCTAACTCATTTGGAATTTATCCTGGTATACAATGTGAGATACAGATCCTGGTTTTTTTAATTTCCAAATGGCTATCTAGTTTTTGCTAACATCATCTTTAAAAAAATTTTCTTTTCCTTATTCATTTTAAAGGCTACCTTTATCAGACAATGGCTGTGTGATTTTTGAGCCTGTTTCTAGATTTTGTTTCATTAGTCTGTTTAGGCACCAACATCATAGAAGTATTGTGTTGGTGCCTAAAACTTTGTAAAATGTTTTAATATCTCTGAGGCTAACCTCCCCATCACATGCCATATTATTCTTATTATCAAAGTATTATGTGGCTCTTTTGTCTTAGTAATTTTTCCATATGACCTTTACAATGAACACATCTAGCTCTAGAAGATAATGTGTTACTATTTTTATTGGGATTATTTTAAACCTATAAATAAATGTAGTGAGAAGTGGCATCTGTTAGTCTTACCATCCAATAACACAGCACCTTAAATCTCACTCCCCAGCAGTACAGTAGATGTTTCACTTTGCTGAGTCTCCCTGGGTGTCCCTCAGCCCTGTTGTCTTCAGGTTTTCCCCAGATGGTATTTGCACATTTCTTATTCCATGTATGCCCTTTTTTCATGATAAATCTGTCCATTTAATTTTGAGAAACAATCCTTAATGATTACATGATAGATTTGATGTTGAAACCCGGCATGTGTTTGTTGGTGACCACTCAGGCCAAGTAACAATCCTTAAACTGGAGCAAGAAAACTGCACCCTGGTCACAACATTCCGAGGACACTCAGGTAAGATTAAAAGCAAACACATCGTGTATTGACATCACAGTGAGATGGCGCCTGCCAAACATCCTGATGTTCAGTTGGTATGTTTTGAAAATGGCCAAGTACAGTTTGTGCTTGTACAAAGGTACACATGATGTGCTCAGCTGATTCCAGAGTGACTCCGTAAGATATAATGTTGGAATTCTCCTACACAATCCAAACAAAAGAGGAACCAATCTATTTTGAAACTGTTGGTGATTTGGTTTTTATCAGATTGCAGAGAAGGCCAGTGTTGGTGTACATTAACAAGGTGTTGTTCAAGACTGTGGCAGCTGCTCAAACCTCAGGAGGCTGAAAGGACAGCTGCCTCGGTCTGTCCCTGTCCTTCTTGGAATGAGAAAATGGTGTGCAAGAAGGATGCCCACTTTTAAGACAAATGAAAAGAAAAACATACTCATCATGGGTAGCTGGATGTCCTTTTCGGTTTAAAACCCAAGGTCCCCTTTATGTTACTACTCAGGGTCATTTAAGCAAAGTCCTGTGAAGCATTCATACTCAGCCTTGGAAAGACTTGAGTAGATGATCATGATGAGTTTTCTACTAGTATTTTTAATATGTGGTATTGACCCTGGAGAGCGACTCGCTGACTGTTTCGTGGTTCTCGGCAGACTTTGAGTTTTCGGCAGACTGCCAACCCATGGTTCAGTGTAGAGCAGGGGTGATGCTGAGTTTGGGTGTCATGTAAGAAGAAAAGTAGGGAGAAGAGGATGTAAGACTGGACAGCACCCAGATCATAAGGGCTTTCCTAAAGGAAAAGAGTGGAATGCTGGAATCAGAAACAAGCAGCAGAGAAGAATTAAATCCAAGAAAAAACAGTCACAAGAGACCATCTTCACTATGTGTGTCTCAGCAAGGAGGAGGAGAAGGCACAGAGGCATGCCCCTGGGTAGGACCCTGGCCTCTCCTGGCTGAATCTCTCTTTCCAGCCCCTACACTCTGGCCAACCTGGGCTTGGCAGAAACCCAGAGCTGTCCCACCTCAGAAACCTTAGGCCTTCTGCTCCCTGCTGTCCTCAGCCTCCTCATCTTCCCGCTCCCTACGCCTCTTGCCCTTTGCCCTATTGAGGATTCTGGTCCTGGACTCCCCACCCCACCATTATCCCTCATCTCAGCCCCCAGATTGCCCTCTTCCCAGTGGTATCCCACTTCAGCCGCGGCCCCCAACACCCTCCCTCCGTTCTGCTGCTGAGAATGTCCTGCCTTCTGGGTGGGCCTGGTTGGCCCCACTAACCATCCACTTTTCTCCTTGCACTCCTTGCCAGCTGCTGGGTCTACAGGAGTCACACTGCCGTGAGGCATGGACCCTCATTGCCACGGCAAGGTCATGATTTCCTGTCCAGACTCCTGGAACTGTCTAAAAATCTCATCTGTGTCCACAGTGCACTCCTCTCCCAGTCCCCTAAACAGCCTTCGCAGACCTTCACCACCCCAAGCCCCTGCCCCATCTAATCCCCTGCCTGCTCCTTCAGAAGCTATCAGCTAGAAGCTAATAGATAGATAGATAGATAGATAGATAGATAGATAGATAGATAGATATAGATGTTTTTGTGTGTTTGTTTGTTTGTTGGTCCACTCTGCACCCTCCCCACCTCAGGAAGATGGTTTCCTCTCTTCCTCTCTCTGCTCCTCGTCTCTGGGGCAGGAGCCTGCCTTCCTCTGGCCCAAGGCTAATTCTCCTGAGTGTCTCCACACCAAAATTATTCCCTTTGCCTCCCTTTTGACTAACTCACTTTTCTCAATTTATTAACATCCTCAAGTTTCTTGCCTCTCTGTTAAAAAAATAAACCATCTCATCTCACTTTCCAGTGAGGAGGAAGAAAAACACCACCGTCTCCATCCCATGTCTGTGTGCAGTTCCCATCTTATTCCCATAACAGTGGCGCTTAGGTGGCCTTGGATATTTCTCATTGTTGAGCAGCTATCACAGAACAGTTCTCATCTGTGAAACTGAAACCCCGTCCCTTAGACAGCAGCTGCCCATGGCCACCCCCAGCCCAGCGACCGTCCTCCCCCATCTGTGGGATGTGGCTGCACGTGAGTGGATCACACAGTGTGTCCTCCAGTGACTGGCTTATTTCATTCGTCATAATGTCCCTAAGGTTCATCCAGGTTTTAGCAAACAGCAGTGTTTCTTAAAAGAATGTAATTTTTCCAGCTGCTTCAAATTCTTCACCTTCCTTTCCCTTTCCTGCTCTTTGCAGTGTGGTTTGCCTTTATTACTTCACCTAAACTGCTCTCCCTGACGTCACCAGTGGCTGCTGGGACATGTCTTACACCTTGTCATACTTACCCTTTCAGCAGCATTGTGACCCTTCCTCGTTGCTGTGACGCTCTGCCAGCTGCCCTCCCACCCTCTCTGCCTCGCTGCGGTCTGCGGCACACCCAGGCTCTGACCAGACCCGCTGCTCTTCCCACTCTGTCCTTTCCCTTGTGGACCTCAGCCACTATTCTCAGTCACACAAATAAAAGGGCACAGTCATTGTCCTCAGATTCCTCACAAGCCAGTGAGAGACAAAAACTGGACTGTAACTGGAGAGCCTGGGGGCAAAGGCTGCGGAAGCAGGTGGAAGGTGGTCGGGCCCCGGGAGATGGTGCTCGCCCTGAGGACTCTGGGGTTAAGTGAGTGTTGAGTTCATGGGAAAGAAGTACAAAGAGCCGTCTAGGCTAGGAGACTGGCAAGAGCACAGTGCTGTGGGGCACTACGGAATGCAGGCCCTAGGGAGGGCAAGGGGAGACAGGGTGGAGGGGCAGGCAGAGAGGAAACAAGTATCCCTGCAGATCCTGACGTCAGGGGGAACCCACTGAAGAGCTTGAAGAAAGAGCCAGCCTAGTTGGATGTTAAGAGACTGTTCTGGCAGTAGAGAGTGTAATTAGAAAGCTACTGGAGACGTGCCCCCTGAAACGGGACAGCAGCAGTGGGAGACAAGGAGAACGGACCAAAGGTCGGACTCAGGAGGGACACTCAGCAGGCGTCACGGGGCCGGGAGGGCACAGAGGCTCTCAGCAGGCCGGGAGGGCACAGGGACAGGAGGGTGCAGGGGCTCGCAGCAGTCAGGCACTCACTGTGGGGTGACTAACGGGAGTCCTCTGAGTTCTAGATTGTTGCCTCCAGGTCAAGAAAGGGGTCCCCACCCCTGTGTTGTCAGCCATATGGGGCTCAAAGATCTCCAGTTTTTCAGGCTTGTCCTATTGTAAAGTAATACCTTGCAGTGTGTCTTATTTTTCTCAAAGATGTTAAAGCATTATTTCATTTTTATCAAGAGACGTCCGGATGTGGCCCGGGGAGGTCACTGACAGGACAGCACCTGCAGCAGGTCATGTGTAACTGTTATTGTGACTGCTCCTGGAGAGTGGTGCCAACCTCACTCATCTGGCCCCTGCACAGCGCGCCCATTTGAGCTGGACAAGGACAGCTGAGCGTCCACACTGGCCCAGACACACCACTGAGCTCTTCCCATGTGGTGGGCCCATTCTCATCACAGGCAGATCCTCAGCTCAGCCAGACATGGTTCTGGGAAAGGCGTTTTTGTAAAGCCAGATCAAAGACATTAAAGTAATCCTAGATCCATTAAAGAATGGTTTCGAGGTCTCAACACTCCTCATCCAAACACAGAAGCAGGAGTGTTGGTGTGCAGCCAGAGTCCGGCCTTTCACCCCGTCACTGTGTCACAGCCAGGCGGCTAAGGTGAAAATGAAGGTGTACAGGGACTTGGCCGAACATTCATGCCCAGAGGCCAACCCAGAGGGATGTAGGAGACTCATCGTATGTTCTTATGCTCCCTCTGCTGGTTTTCTTTCTGGAGCCAAGTATCATAGTTCTTTGCACTTTCCACGGAAATTTGAATGTATTTCTATCAAAAAAAGTCAGAAACTAAAAAAAAAAAGTCAGAAACTAATTTCAACAAAGGGGAAGAAAATCACATTTTGACCATTAGATTAGTAGTATTGATAAAAATCTCCTTTCTTCCTTTTTTTCCCTTCTAATTTTTTGATTAGTAGGAATGTGTTGGAAATAGGAGGGTTTGAACATAAATCTGCCAAAGCACATTAATTAATAAAAAATTAAAACAGACTTGTTCATTAGCTGTTAGGAGAATTATTGGAGAGAACAGTGTAACCACAATTAAAACAACTAAACAAACCAGGCTCAATTCAGTGCACAGATGCAAGTTCAAATAGTTAAGAACTTTAATTTTTATTTACAGTCAGGATTCTCACACTGATGCAGTTTATGTAAAATTCAAGTCAGTGGGTGTGAGTTGTCATCAGCTGTCTCTGTGCTGATGCTCGGATGGGTATATGTAGGCGAGTAAAACAAGCATATTCCATGCCCTTACCGAGCTTCTTCTAGTCCAGCATGAAATACACGCTTCAGAAGAATACTGCAGATCGCCCGTCCAGACCTCGTCCTGCGAAGGCCTGGCGTCGCTGCAGAGGTTGCGTTGGAGGTAAATAGTGAGAGGCCCTCTCCCACAGAGAGACTTCCAGGGATACTTCCCAAGGGAAGGTGCATAAATAGCACCTTAAAGAGGAAGAGGAGTTGCCCAGGTGATAGCAACATTCCAGGCCCCAGGGATAACAGCCGTTCTGTTCGTGAAGTCTCAAGTGGCATCACAGCTCACAGCAACCTCAAAGTCTTGGGCTCAAGAGATTCTCTTGCCTCAGCCTCCCAAGTAGCTGGGACTACAGGCGCCTGCCACAACACCCGGCTATTTTTTGGTTGTAGTTGTCATTGTTCTTTGGCAGGCCTGGGCCGGGTTTGAACCTGCCAGCTCTGGTGTATGTGGCTGGCACCCTAGCTGCTGAGCTACAGGTGCGAGTGTCATTTTATTGGAGATGTCCCTGGGTGGTGGTAGGAGACAGCTGGGTGTGCACCTGCGTCTCTCCAGAAGGTGTTGTCTAGGGGCAGAGTGCGTCTGGCCTTGCAGAAAACCCTGTTGCTTCAGCTCAGAGCAAAGTGCACTGACCAAAAAGGTCATGTATTCCATTCAGGTCCACTGGGGTCTGAACTCTGGGCAGGCTGTCCTCTAGCCAAGAGTTAGCCTGAGCTTCTCACCCTTACAGGGGTGTTGTGATACTCTGGTAAAAACAGATCCAGCAGTTTCCAGCTCTGATCTTGTAATACTTCAGATAGTCTTTCACTTTTGAAAATTATGTGGTAAAAGTCTCAAAAAAAGTAGTTTGCTGAGCATTTGGTAACATGTATTAAATTTCTAAAAATATTTATATTCTTTGATTCATTCAGTTCTACTTTAGAAATTCTCTTCTAATGAATCAGAAATGTGTCTGAGGCAAGAGGATTGCTTAAGCCCAGGAGTTCCAGACCAGCCTGGGAAACACAGCAAAGCCCCACCTCTGCAAAAAAATAATAAAAAAAATTAGCCAGGCATGGCGGCCTGTGCCTATAGTCCCAGCTCTTCAGAAGGCTCAAGTGGTGGGGTTCACCCAGGAGTTCAAGGCTACAGGGAGCTGTGATTGATCGCACCACTACACTCCAGCCAAGGCAACAGAAAAGAACTTGGCTCTCAAAAGAAAAAAACAAAAGCATAGTCCCATCTACTTATGAGACTAAGGCAAGAGGATCACTTGAACCCAAGAGCTTGAGGTTGCTGTGAGCTAAGATACCACAAGAGTCTACCAAGGGTGACCAAGGGAGACTCTGTCTCAAAACAAACAACAAACAAAAACCCAATAAAATGACACTCGCACCTGTAGCTCAGCAGCTAGGGTGCCAGCCACATACACCAGAGCTGGCAGGTTCAAACCCGGCCCAGGCCTGCCAAAGAACAATGACAACTACAACCAAAAAATAGCCGGGAGTTGTGGCAGGCGCCTGTAGTCCCAGCTACTTGGGAGGCTGAGGCAAGAGAATCTCTTGAGCCCAAGACTTTGAGGTTGCTGTGAGCTGTGATGCCACAGCACTCTACCGAGGGTGACATAGTGAAGACTCTGTCTCAGAAAAAAGGAAGGAAGGAAGGAAGGAAGGAAGGAAGGAAGGAAGGAAGGAAGGAAGGAAGGAAGGAAGGAAGGAAGGAAGGAAAGAAACCAATAACAAAAATCTAACGATAAGTGAAATAAGATATGAGTATATGAAGACATATTAGCCACATTTATGAGGGTATACAGGGTGGCCATTTAAACAGTTAACTGCAGTTTAAACAGTTAGAACCAGTTGTAACTCTCTAAAATTGCACAAGAATTTTATGGCCACCCTCTGTAACAGTATAGATAAATTTTATAATTATAAAAGCTTCTATTTTAAAAATATTTTGGCAATTTTATTCTGATAAAATTTACCATTTTGACCACGCTAAGTGTATAATTCAGTGACAGTTAAGTACATTAACAATGTTGTGGCACCATCATCATCATCCTTTTCCAGAGTTTTTTCGTCATCTCAAACAGAAGCTCTTACCCATTAAAGAATAACTAGAGCCCTTGATTTTTAAGAATGAATTTTTTTTTTTGTAGACAGATACACTTTGTTGCCCTCTGTAGAATGCTGTGACCTCACAGCTCACAGTAACCTCAAACTCTTGGGCAAAGGGGATTCTCTTGCCTCAGCCTCCCCAGTGGCTGGGACTACAGACACCGGTCACAACACCTGGCTATTTTTAGAGACAGGGTCTCGTTCTTGCTCAGGCTGGTCCCTCACTCCTGAGCTCAAGCAATCCTCTAGCCTCAGCCTCCCGGAGTGCTGGGATTATAGGCATGAACCACCACACCCAGCAGTGAAATCATTTTAGCTTCAAAATTATCCAGTAAGTCATAGTGTAGAACTCAAAGGAAGGGACAAGCATAGTAGGAAATGTCAGAAAGGAGCAGCAAGATATCTTAACCTGAAATTAGTAAAAGGAAATGGTTTTTGTCATTTAAAATATAAACACTGGGGATCTATAAATATTGACGCCCTTGGCTGTGCTCACAGGTGGGTTGGGGTGTGAGGTGCTGGTGTCTGCAGGCTTGCTGAGGGTGGCTGACTTCCCTGCTGCCCAGTGTTGAGATAGGAGCCCTGTCTGCAGACAGACACAGGGAGACTTCCCTCAGAAGGAAGGCTGCTCCTCGGGCACCTCTCCCTCGGCGTCTCGGCTCCTAGGTGTCCTAGGCACAGCCTTCTCACTTGCTTACTATCTTCCCACTCATCCCTGCCATTCAATTCAGCAGATCAGTGGAGCAAGCATTTTTTAAGCACCTTGTGTGTACCAGGCGCTGTGGTGCTATGCTCAGATCCAAGTAGACCCAGCGTCAACTGTGGACAGACTTGACAGTCAGACAAAGTTAATCGGGTAGGCTCAGTGTAACCGTGGAGGCGTGCGCAGACTAGAGCCTCATCTAGACTGAGGGTGTGGGGCGGCTTCCTGGAGGAGAGAGCATCTGAGCTGTGCCTTGAAGAGGGAGAAGTAGACCAGTCACTGTAGGCAGAGGGAGTAGCCCCGTGTCCCATGAGAGTGGCTGGCTGCACCCAACATGCTCTTCTGGCTCTCAGAAATGGTCTGTCATCTTACGACTGCACATTTGTGTAGAGTGTGAGGCTTCTTTGATGACATCCACAGTGCCTACTACCTAGAAGATGCTCCTTCCCGCTTGTTTACTGAGTTGAAGTGAATGCTGTAGTTTACAGCTGATGGACCAACTTCCGACAGGCCTCGCCGTCAGGACAGATGCTCCTTCCTGCTTGTTTACTGAGTTGAAGTGAATGCTGTAGTATGATGGACCAACTTCCGACAGGCCTCGCCGTCAGGACGCTGCCGTAGAGCTGGCATGGGACCTGGCATCATTTGCCCCTGTTTTGTCCCATTCTTGTTCATGTCTGGAAGCTTTTTATTTCATTTTTCTCAGCCCTGGGAGCTGGCGAATGAATATACTCTGACTTGCTTTAACTGGGTTATCTATTTTCTTTTCCTAACTCTGTGTCACTGAGAACTCCCCTTCCCAGCGCTGGCCCCTTATGGCCTGATGAAAGTGCTAAAGCCAGGACTTGGTCTTGTTTCTAAAACCTTTATTGATCTCATGATGGCTGGGATAGCATGGGAACAAGCTGGTCACTGCCTTAAGGCTGACTCAACAAGAACACCCTCATGGCATTGAGCAGATGAGGCCCCCGGTACAGTAATCACGGCTGTGCTTGCGGCGTGCTGAGCACTCCCAGGTGCTGGGCCTGTTCTGTGTGCTGTTGTACACTGACCCTTTCAATCTCAGCAGAACTGTGGGTGGGTTCCACTATTGTATCCTTTTAGAGATGAGACTTCTGAGACACAAAGACATTTAAATAACTTGCCCAAGGCCATATAGCTAATAAAGGTGGAGCTCTAGTTCCAGAGCCTGTGTACTTCTAATACCACATCTAGACTTTCACTTCCTTTGCCATAAGCTATCCTCATCCATAGTCATCCACAAAGAAGGTGAGAGGGCCTGCTCCCCTGGTGCAGTGTTTGTAGCTGTGCAGGTCTGTGTTGGGGGGGGGGGGATGTCTAAAGGTATCTGTGACCTGGTACATTGCAGTATTTCTGTATCAACTCTGACAGCGTGAACAGCCCCTCCCATAAGTGTTCCAGATGAGTCAGTGAAGCCTTTCTAATCATTCTTTTTATAATACCCACCAGTATTTAGATCTGACATGGTGCTTTAAAGAATCTGAGCTGCCCATTTTGCATTTGTGCAAACAGGAGAATTTGTCACCTTTCTTTTACTTGTCCCCCTAATCACATCAGCTTAACCAGTCAAGCAAGAATTCCTTGGAGACTCTTCTTGAGCAGAGTGTGTCCTGACCTGAAAGGTTTAGGTAGTAGAATAGAGGAAGGCATCGCACTGACATCGCTGCTCAGCCAGGAAAGAGATACCCTCCCCATGCTGATCTGCTAAGAACAAGGCGCGGGGCGTCCACTTGTATTCGTCCTCCCTCAGTCACTTGCTCATCGGGTGGTACCTTCTGTACATGAGCTGGGCAGAGTCCTAGGTCCGAGGGGCACCATAGTGACCAGGCCAGGGTCCAGCCTCTGAGCACGTGATTTCTCCTGGGGCAGTAGACAGTCCAGGAAAACAAAACAGAGCATGGGGAGAGCGATGAGCCTGGGCCAGGGAAGTGTCTCTCAGGAGGTGGCGTGTAAGCAAGGGCTTGCCTGGAGATAAAAAGACTTCCATGTTCTCATCCATCGGCCCCTTGGTTTGATCAGTAGATGCATTGGAGCCTGTCCACAGCCTGCACTGTGATGGCTGCTGCGGCTGTCAACTGTGTGTATGCTGGGGGAGTGGTGCACGGAGCATGGCCCCCAAATGCTGGTGGCTGCAGCACGTGTGAACCGTGTGTGCGCTGGGGGAGTGGTGCATGGAGCATCGCCCCCAGAGGCTGGTGGCTGCAGCACGTGTGAACTGTGCGTGTGTGTGCTGGGGGAGTGGTGCAGGGAGCTTGGCCCCCAGACGCTGGTGGCTGCAGCAAGTGTGAACCGTGTGTGCACTGGGGGAGTGGTGCACAGAGCATGGCCCCTGGATGCTGGTGGCTGCAGCAGGTGTGAACCGTGTGTGTGTGTGTGTGTGCTGAGGGAGTGGTGCATGGAGCACGGCCCACAGATGCTGGTGGCTACAGTAGGTGTGAACCGTGTGTGTGCTGGGGGAGTGGTGCACGGAGCATGGCCCCCAGATGCTGGTGGCTACAGCAGGTGTGAACCGTGTGTATGCTAGGGGAGTGGTGCACAAGCATGGCTCCCCTGTGCGGGTACAGGAAGAAGCTGGGATGGTGGGGTTTTGGTTTAGAGGCTTTTCTTCCCTTTTTGATCTTAAAAACAAAACAAAATATCTTCTAACCAGAGTCCTATAGAAGAGAAAAAAAATCTTCTGAGACAAATTTATGAGAAAAACTTCACTAAAAGGTTTTGAAGTACAACACTTCCTTGTAATAAATTGATCATCTATTGAAAAATCATCTATACAAAAAACGTCAAATTCTAACAAATGAGAACCTATTTTATGTTCTTTTCAGACTATGATGTTGTTTCAATGATAAAACAATGAGTATTTCAGACATTTTAAAGAATGCGTAGGCTTTGAGCTCAGTTAAAAAAAATTACTGTTCCCAGTACACAAAGGTTTTCTTTAAAGGGGGTCTACCATGGAACAAAACCTGCCATAACGCTTGATGGTCACATTGCTGGAGTCATTGGACAGCCACCTGTGTGCTCTGCACTGTGGCTTCCGGACCGGGCCCCGCAATCAACATGGTTCTCACCTCGACCCTGGGAAGCAGGTGACGGCCACATGCATGTCATCATGTTGTCATCAGCGGTGACAGTTGTAGTGGAGTGGATTTACCATAGTTCCCGTTTTACGCTGAAGAAGCTGACTCCTAAGAATATTAAGTGATTTTCCCAAATCTGTAAATTAAAATTCGCAAAGGAGAAATAATTTTAAATTCTGATATTGTACCTTAATTATATTTGATATTCAAGAATAAAAAAATCTAATGGAGCCTTCTTAGATGCTCTCTCACCCATCAGTGGCAGAGTGGGAGGCAGGCAGCAGGTAAGAACAGACAGTCAGTGTTTCCATACAGCAAGTGCTTTCCATTCTTCCTAGAATGCTGCGCATTTTTTGAATGTCAACTAATTGTCTTTTTCATTTCTCTTTGGTCTTTATAGTAATTGATTTTACAGTACATTAAATTTTGCGGAAAAATGCATAAAGGGTGAGATTTTTATTCTGAGGACTTACGTTCAGCCATTTTCTTTTTCTCTTTGGGGATTAGTTTGTTTGTGCCGTGAACTTCACTGGGTCCTGGCTCCTTTGCAAGTAACATTTTCGCCTGTGCCTCACGTCCACTGCCTGTCCTCTCAGGTGGGGTGACTGCTCGCTGCCAAGACCCGATGACATTTCTCACCTGTGCCTGACGTCCACTCTGCTGTTTGTCCTCCCAGGTGGGGTGACCGCTCTCTGCTGGGACCCAGTGCAGAGGGTGCTATTCTCTGGAAGCTCAGATCACTCCGTCATCATGTGGGACATCGGTGGGAGGAAAGGAACAGCCATCGAGCTCCAAGGACACAAGTAAGGCCTCTTTCCTGGAGAACTCTGAAAGCAGAGTTCTCAGATACCCAGGTGATAGCCAGAATAAAGGCACTCGGCCTGGTCCCTGTGGTAGGGTCATGGGACAGGACGTGGCAGGAACGCAAAGCCCTGCCACTCGGATTCTATCTGTACGAAAGTGTGTTTATACCCTGTTTTGTTCCACAAAGAATTTCAGAGTGCTTACAAAAAACGTAAGATAATGGTAGCAAATAAATAAAAGGTAAAAATTAGAATCAGGGTAATTACAAAAGTAAAACTTTAAGAGTAAGAAAGAGAAAAAGCTTAAAAATGCAAGTCATGAAGGCCTACCAAGTCTCTATAATTGAGTTGAAAGTGGCATCAAGCTTCCTGGCCACATGAGGAAAGGGGAGCGGTAACATCCTTGCCCAGGCCTCTCTGGACTTCACCAGCACTTAGAGTACACGCCTTGACTCCTGCCAGGCGCTTCCTCCTTAAGGGATGGAAGGGTTGAGGGGCTGACAGGGAGCTCAGAGAAAACCGTGCGTCCTTGGAGCAATTCTCCGCTTCCCTGAGCACAGAGGATTGCTGAGGGGTTTGTGAGAGGCCTGTTGGTTCTGGATGCTGGGCTGGACACAGTGGGGGTCCATGTCGTGCTGGACGGCACTCTCCAACTGCTCTGCTGCGCTGTGCCTGAGGACAGAGCTTGGGTGTAAGGTCTGCTTTACAACTCTAGAGCTACATGAATTGTTTTGTACATTTTATAAAGTGTTTACAGTGATACTAAGAGTGACCCTGGGCAGGAGAAACAATGTCTGCCACACACCTAACAGGTGAACTAATAGGTTTTAAGCTACAATAGCTTTTCCTGTAAATGTGTCTGGAAACATTAGTCTCAAAATATTCTCCTAAATATAGTAGAGCCTCTGTAAGGTGACCACCCACGGGGTCAGCATACAGAGGTAGCCACCCTGAGGAAGAAGGCCTGCAGTACAGGCAGCATACACAGTGTGGTACACGTGTGCTCTGAAAATTAGACCAGCTTATAGCTTGCAGAGAGGTCAGCTGTGGAGGTCATACTGTAGTTAAATCAAGTTTGAAACTATTGAATACTACTATTTTGGAGGGTCTGTGCACAAATGCTTATTTCAGTTTCCGAGTTCAGTGTTCACATGCAAGAGCAGTTAGAAGTCCAGGGCCACTCCTGGCTTGTGGGGCCACTCTGATCTTGTCCACAGCTCACTGGGAAAATCATTTCCTTGTACAAGAGGCTTCATATCCAGATCCTAGAGAGGGAGTTTGCATCATCCCTGTAAGTGAAGAAATAAAGAGGTCAAAACACAGTCCTGTTATAACAATCATTATCTCATCTGCCAACTCTGGCGCTCTCAGAGAATCAAAATGCAGGTTTTAAATGAAGATCAGCAATGTTTGTTGGACTCATTCAGTTTAGTTCTAACTAGTTTTATTGGCACACAGTGGTTGATAAAGACTGCAGGCCATCTTACACAGTTTCACCCACAAGATGACTAACTGCATTGCCAACCAAAACCAGCGCCACCGTGCACGGGGGGCCTTGACCCACATGTGAAATGTGGTTCTGGGAAACTTTTACAGTTTGTTAAGAAAGGAAGAGCTATAAAATTGAGCTACAATTTTTCAGTCCTAGAGAAAAAAAAAAAAAAAAAAACTTAATAAATAGGTCTTCCATGTTTAAGTACAAACTTGCCCTTTCAGAAAATGGAATAGACCCTGTTGGAGTCCATGTTGATGGGGCCACACCCTCAGGACTCGCACAGGGAGGAAGCGCAGACAGCTGGGTCACCCGGCAGAAGTGGCTCCATAGGAGCAGGGCGTAGGCCTTTGCTTGGTGCTGAATTCAGTCTGAGCTCAGTAATGTAAATTTGGACAGTTAAATTGGCAAATTCATCCTGCAAAAGCCACCAACTGGCTGAGGGGAGCACTTTGAAGGTGATATTCAGCAATGAGGTATGTAGCGCTGTCCCTAGATTGTGTTTGTGAACTTAATTGTCTGACCTGTACACCACGTGAGCTGTATGAAAGGGTCCTGTCACCAGGTCTGAGTCTGGCGGGGTTACCTGGGTGTCACAGAGCGAGGAGGAACAACCTTCCTCAGCACCAGGCTGTGGGGTCGCTCTGCTAGAGGGAGTCTGCGTGCCTGTGTGGGGACAGAGGAATCGCTGGAGCTGCAGGGAGAAGGGGGCAGCAGGCAGTGGGCGGGAGAGTACTCACAGAACCTCTCCCACAGTGGCCAGTTCTTCACCTGGAAATCGGCCCTGGATTGACTTAGTGACAGTTGTATTTGAGGAGGGCCTAATGTTTTGTCAAAGCGCTTCTAAAGCACACAGACTCACTGTAATCCTACTAGCACCCTATAAAAGAGAAAGGTCAGATAATTTTTGCAAAAGAATTTTGAAGAACTGTCCTCAGAGACCCCAGCTGGTGACGCAGGTCTCCACCCTCCCCTTGAGGCAGGCCGAGGACTCCCCAGATCTTCTGTCTACCCAGGGGGCACACAGACATGGACTTCAGAGGACACCTGCCCCCTGCTGCCCAGTGATGTTGTCTGTTTCGTTTTTTGCCTGGGGCCAGCGCTCTCCTGCAATTCCTGGTTTCCCCTCCACGGTGACACTGGTGGTCAGAGCAAGGAGCTGGGGAACTGGGCAGAACAGACTGGCCTCATCTCCTTAGCATGAAATTGTCCCGCCATTGTGCTGAGGGACAGCTCCACATGGCTTCTGTTCCATTTGTACAGCAACAGAAAATAGGACATTTTAGGCCAGGCATGGTGGCTCACACCTGTAATCCCAGCACTCTGGGAGGCTAAGGCAGGTGGATTGCTTGAGCTCAGGAGTTGGAGACCAGCCTGAACAAGAATGAGACCTTGTCTCTACTAAAAATTTAAAAACTAGCTTTTCCTATAAATGTGCCTGGAAACATTAGGCAGGTACCTGTAGTCCCAGCCACTCGGGAGGCTGAGGCAGGAGGATCACTTGAGCCCAGGAGTTTAAGGTTGCTGTGAGGTATGACATGACAGCACTCTATCCAGAGTGACAGAGTGAGGCTCTGTCTCAGAAAAAAAAAAAAAGAAAGAAAGAAAAGAAAAAGAAAATACAACTAAATCAAATACAACTAGTTTGATTTGGTGTGTAAAAACACCAACAGAAAGAGAAAGCTTTAGCACTAAAGAAATTGATTGTCAGTGAAAATATTTTCAAGTCCAAGGGAAAAACAGCTAAGAAAGTACATTAGTACACTTCCATACAACATTACCTGCCTTTGAAGCGTTTGTTTTTATTCCCTGTGGCAAGTGGAATGTGGTTGTGAGCAGTGCTAGCTCTGGGTTCAGGGATCAGGTCTGTCTTCCAGGATCATTCACTGGTTGATGGCGAGGATACTCACTGCCCCGTGCCCACCTTGCCTTCTCTGATAATGCCACTTGGCCTTTTAGATCTTTTTATTGTCACGTATCTGTCATTTCACGACCAAGTTTATGACCGGAGTTTTTCTTTCTACTAGTATTTTCTCAGAGTCTATTTATTTATTTATTTTAGATACAGAGTCTCACTTTGTCACCCTGGGTAGAGTGCTGTGGTGCTCACAGCAACCTCCAACTCCAGGGCTTAGGCGATTCTCTTGCCTCAGCCTCCCGAGTGGCTGGGACTACAGGCATCCGCCACAATGCCCGGCTATTTTGTTGTTGTTGCAGTTTCGCCGGGGCCGGGTTCCTCGTGTATTGAGTAAATTGCATTTCAAGTTATGCAGGGAGTAGAGTGGTTACACCCAGCCTCTGAGTTGTGGGAGGGAACGCAGGGATCAATAGGAAGAGTCATGCCTCCTCTGCCCGCAGACCTGGGAGAGGCAGGAGTGTTTCCCACTGTGGTACATGGGAACTGCCAGTTTGTTTGTTTGTTTTCTTACTGTTTAGCTAAACACATGATAGATGAAAGCACTGGAGTTAGAGTGTTCACATCTGGTGGACTCTTGTGGTCACTGCTGGGCAGGTCTGAGTCGGTCAGGCTGCCCCTGACCTGTGGCCCAAGACAAGGCCCTGCCCCTCAGTTTTCTAATCCCTTAAAATAAGGATAATGTTGGAAAGAAAAGTCCTCATAAGGTTTTTAAAAATATAAATGATGTAATGCATATAAAATAATGGGCCTAGGAGTAAAAGTCTAGCAAATGGCAGCTGTTAAAATTATTCTTACTAATAAGAATTATCTAAGTCAAAAACCATCCTTGTAGATATGACTCCAGTTCCTCACTGTGCATTGCATTTCCTATGGAAATATCGCCACGTTTGTCTAATCCCTGTCTTTTTATTTGTTCAACAAGTGTTTAGGGAGGCACCTGTGGCTCAGTGGGTAGGGCACTGGCCCCATATACCCAGGGTGGCGGGTTCAAACCCGGCCCCAGCCAAACTGCAACAAAAAAATAACCGGGCGATGTGGCAGGTGCCTGTAATTCCAGCTACTCAGGAGGCTGAGGCAAGAGAATTACCTAAGCCCAAGAGCTGGAGGTTGCTGTGAGCTGTGACACCACAGCACTCTACCGAGGATGACAAAGTGAAACTCTGTCTCTACAAAAAAAACAAACAAACAAGTGTTTACTCTGCTCCAGGTGCTTACTAGACTTTGTGTTAGGCTCATAGGATACAACACGAGTAAGAAAACAGCCCTGCCTTTGGGGAGCTGCGCTGGAAGTGTCAGATGGGTGAAGACAGGACAATGTGCCAGTTTTACTGGCGGGGGTCACTCTTAGTTTAGTTGATGTGAGACAAAGTGCTGGTCACAATTCCTGGGATTAAGAGGCTACTGAGAACAGAGAATAGCATGAAGTTAAATAGCAGCAGTTCAGGAAATACAAAGGGGACAGAGGGCGGGGCCTAGCCTGAACTTCCACCCTAGCCAGAGAACAGCAGAATGTCCCTGGTACTCAAACTGGAAGCCCCAAAGAGGGACCCCTGAGTTCAGCTTCAGACTGGCAGTGACCCAAGGATCCCTGGGGGGGAGGCAGAGCCCACTTAGGGGCCCTCAGCCCAGAATGGTTCTCCCCGTTGTTACCCGGGTGGCCTCACGTGTGGGATCCCTCCTGAGCCTTCTCTGGTCCCTGGAGATGTGGAGGCCTTATGAACACAGGAGAAGGAGATCTCTGGAAGCAGGTGCATGACTAATTAAATGTTCACTAAGTAACGGAGACTTTTCATCCAAGAAACGAAAGATGGTATACATTCAAGTCCCGCCTACTCCTGAGGGATGGAAGATGTCTTACTCCGACCTTTGGGCACCTGAGAATCTGTTTCTTTAAAGAGGATAAAGACTTCTCTGCCTTCTCCCTCAAGCATCAGACACGGAATAGGCTTCACAGGCATAGGGCCTGGGCAGCCACACACAGCCCTCCTCTTAGAAGGCCCCATGCTCGCTTTAATGCTCTGCTGCCACCGGCTTGTAATTTCTAATACATTGTTGATAAGGGGCTCTGTAATTTTATTTTGCATTGGTCCCCTCAAATTATATGGCCAGGCCTGATAGATATATGTTGCTTTTAGCATTGATAAGAATAGAATTGAGGTCCCCCCATGGAGGGCAGTGTTTACAGTGTGGAGATCGGTGGCTGTGAAGAGTGGGGTCTGTGCACTTGGAGAGCATTTGCAGTGCAGTTTGTGGAGCTCTCATGCATGAAATAATAGAAATGCTTTCTAGTACAAACGCACAGCGATGTCAGATCAAACAGCATAAGAAGGTGTCTTTTCGTTCTTTATAACCTTTAATCTGTGAAACTGGGACATTCCCTCACCTCGTTTTTAACTGAGAGGTGGCTATGTTTGGAATTCATAAATCAAGAAGTAGGGGAGCAGCTTTATCATCAAGCTTGGAATCCAGCCTGCGTCGCCGTGTCCCACCCTTCTGTGCTGGAATATTAACGGCACCGGAGTCCCATAAATAATGTATCTGTTGCCAAATGTTGCTGCCAGCTATGAGTGGCAGAGCAGTTCCTTCTGAAGCTTATTTTGGTTTTACAAGATCATTGATGTATATCAATATGCCTCAAATGAAATGTAGTTCAAAGCACTGAGTTCTGAGCCTGTTCAACAAGATGGATTTCCTTCTTGCCCTTGGTGTGGGATTGGTGGCACTCCATACTTACAGTACAAAATAACAACCAGGAGAGAAGGTGAGAAAACAGTGGATTTCTTAAAATGAATATATGTCAAAGATTTTATATTAGTCATTAGTTAATAAGGTAACCGGTAAGCTGTCACATCCCATTTAAAGGAGAATCCAGAGGAGACGTGCAGTAGAGCAGGGTTCTCAACCTGTGGATGGCGACCCCTTTGTTCCATTCGTAACAACGTGGCAGTTAGGAAGGTTGAGAACCACTGCAGCGGGGAAGGGACAGCGTGAACATGAGGGTGGAGAATGTGAGCGTGAGGGTGGAGAGGGTGAGCGTGAGGGTGGAGAGGGTGAGCGTGAGGGTGGAGAGGGTGAGCGTGAGGGTAGAGAGGGTGAGCGTGAGGGTGGAGAGTGTGGAGAAAGTGAGGGTGGAGAGTGTGGAGAAAGTGAGGGTGGAGAGTGTGAGCGTGAGGGTGGAGAGTGTGAGCGTGAGGGTGGAGAGAGTGAGCGTGAGGGTGGAGAGTGTGAGCGTGAGGGTGGAGAGGGTGAGCGTGAGGGTGGAGAGTGTGAGCGTGAGGGTGGAGAGTGTTGAGCGTGAGGGTGGAGAGGGTGAGCGTGAGTGTGGAGAGTGTGAGCGTGAGGGTGGAGAGCGTGACCGTGGAGAGGGCAGAGAGCGTGAGTGTGGAGAGTGCGAGCGTGAGGGCGGAGAGCGTGAGTGTGGAGAGAGTGAGCGTGAGCGCATCGTCAGGTGCACAGCTGCTCGTCCCAACGCTTGGTGGCATGTGGGGAGCAGTTCCGTCCCCAGGGGACTACACATGTTACAGTAATATCAGTTTTCTCTAACTTACAGAGGTGTGAGTTATAAAGGTAAAGATACTGAAAGGTGTGGACCCCTATGGAATCAGATAATTCAGAAAGGGTCTAACACCTAATATTTCACTGAAAAGATACTTTTTTTGCCAATTTCTAGTCCTTCAGTCAGCCCAACACTTCCTCTCCCTCCTCCCCTGTGAACATCATACTGAGTAGCCTTGATTACAAAAATAGGCTGGTTTGGCCTAATTGTTTCCAATGGTAGTGTGCTAGTATTAGTTAACCATCGAGGTAGGCTTGCTCTGCTTTGTGTATCTAGAGCCACAGAGTATTCAACAACTATTAATCTCACAAAATTAACTTCTAGAAGTTTTATAAGGGATTTTGGGTTATACTTTTCAAAGCCTGTGTTCTTTGCTGTATCACAAGGTTAAGAAACAGAAACTCCCCACTGTATTTCATTTGTACCACTTACAGCCTTTGTTGAATTCCTTGAGGTTTCCAGCATTTGCTAGATTCCCCTGCAAACCCTACAGACCAGGTAATGGCCTGGTTTTCAGGGAGGCCTTTGTAGGTCTTGGCTCCCTGAGTTCTTAAAGCAGCTTGTTACTCCTGATTCCGTGCACGGCACTCTTGGGTCTGACACTGCAGGTAAGGGCTTGGCTGTACAATGGATTTGCACATTTAAGTCTTGTGGATAGATTTTCAGAGACTCCATGCAAATAACTGCACTGCTATGAAAATTAAGGAGACTTAGGAACAGTTTTTAAATTCTGGGCAGAGAAGATATCTAAATATCATTTTTCAACATTTTAATTTATTTTATAAAAGCAGAGTTTATAGAATTATAGGTTAGAGATGACTTAAAAAATAACAGAAGAGGCATCCTTACATAACCAGAAAATAGGACATTAAAACATCCACAGTATTCCAGACAAATAACCAGAATAACATTTCCCTCTTCAGTTCATTCAGTCCTGTAAATGAACTGTAATTAATTTTGTTCTGATGGCTCTTGGTTAGCAGTCCACATTCATGAAGCCATCTGTATCCAGACTAAAAAGAACCTAGAAATTTAAAGAAACCCTCTTTCAATCCACTGACACAGCTTAAAAATTATCTAAGCAATGTTAACTCTGCAGCCTGTGCCCAAGAATCTGTTCCTTGAAATACTCATCTTTTAAAATACTCAGTACATGCAGTCCCTTCCCGTGAGACTCTGAAGCTGTCCTTGCTGAAGTCAAAGACCCTGCTGAGAGCAGAACCTTCAGGCAGGGATCAGAGCAAAACAAGGATCTCTGTAGACTGTGGAGACTTAGTGGCTCAATGGCTAACTTGTCACTGTGACCAATAATATTAGAATGCACAAGAATAAAACTTTCTGTTAGGATACACCACATTACTGTTTCCTGAGTTTTGATCAGTATTTCCCCCGAGGATAAATATATAGACAACAGTGACATTGGCAGGTCTCTACAGTCTTCCAGTAAATCATACAGTTCTGAAATGTTTATATCAATAAATTTTTCTTAAACTGACTGAACCGAGGGAAGGCTGAGCGTCTCTTCTGCTCTGGCCACTCTTTCCGTAGCAACACACCCAAGTGCAGTTACTTACAGCACCTCTCTGTGTGTAAGGTGCAGGGACAGATCTTTATGGTTTTCCAGGACCTCTCTGGGAAATCTTAAAGTGACCTTTAGGTGTAAAACACAGCCTAAAAGTTTTATTTTATTTTTTTCAACATCAAAGGTTCAGTTTGGAAAGACAAAGCCAAAAGAATTGTCAGAGGAATTTGAGGTCCATGGTTGAGATAGGAGCACGGGTGCCTGGTTATCTGTATAATCAAAGCAGCAAAACACCTTAAGACAAACATAGAAAATAACACAATTTTAAAGAATTTAGCTCTTTTCACAAAGTAGGGCCCTTTGTTCTTTCTTTTTTAATTTAAATAATCGAGATTAATCACATCAAAATAAAGCACTGAAAATAATTCTGGTAAGATGCACAATCTCTGCTAACGAGGCAGGTTCCACAGAAGGTAAAGAACATGCTTTCACCTTGTAGTTCGAGGCGTTAAGCCGAAGAAATGAGCCTTCAAAACTGAGAGAACTTTGCCACCGAGGAATCCACTTTGTAGCTTTTTTTAGAGTCAAGTATCATAAGCCAAAGCAAATACAATTCACTTTTGAGTTTCGTCCTTCATTTCTCTGTTTGGTATTCCAGAACAAATTGACACTTTAGGATTGCCTTTTTCAGCCTTGTTCTCTCAGAAGTTTGCTGTGGAGTCTTCCAGCAGCTACATGATGAGTGCTGTCGTCATAAATTCAGAGAGAGAGGGGCTCTCAGCTCTCCTGTCACGCCAGCCATCAGAAAGATCACAGAAATATTAAACAATGTTATTTTTCTTATCAAAGTGATTTGTTTTGGAAAGTATGTTTTTCACATGTGATTGAAATAGAATGGCTTCATAGTTGCTATTTCAGATGAGTCACTATTTTTTTAATTTCTCAGTTTTAATTTAAAATATAATAAATATCAGTAGTTACCACTTATTTAAACCAAAGCTCTTGGTTCCCACAATTAAGTTTTAAAAGTATAAAGGGATTCTGTCACGAAAGACGGTTCTAGAACCACCATTCCTTTTTTATTATTGCAACTGGTGTGGTCTCCACAATCCCTTTTAATCATAACCATTATCCAAGGTGACCAACTTAAATTTCATAGAGGAAATCAGGAAGGGGAAATGTGGACAGTTGAGAACTATCAGGCATCCCCATTTGACAGGCCAGCAAAGCTCATGTACACCCGTAGCTGGAATTTCTATTGTGAAATATATCGCTTTTACAGCTCCTTAAAGTGGCAAAAAATGAACTCATTCAGTGACACAACCTTAAAAGTATAGCCTCACTATAGCATATAAAAATAAGAAGCAAACATACATAAACTTAATATTATACTTAGTAATCCAATTTCTGTATTTTAACTTTCTTAGAAATTATTTAGGGATCCAATGGTTATCAATTAGCTCAAGTTAACATTAGGTGCCCGTCTGGGTACCTGGGAAGCCGAGGCAGGAGAATCCTTTGAACCCAGGAGTTTGAGGTTGCAGTGAGCTAAACTGAGGCCATGGCACGCTAGCCTGTCTCAAAGAAAAAAAAAGAAAGAAAAAGAAAAAACCCTCACGTTAGTCTGTCTTAAGCTGCCTAAAGATCTTGAAAATTATCTTTAAGTTGATATGCTACAAAACATAAATACTGTTCATAGAAAAATTCTGTCAGAATAATTACTCAATCTAATTGAACACAAATCTATGTTTTCAATAATCTGAAACATTATGTGGGGTTATATGAGCTCATTGACCAGTTATCCTTAGTATATTTAGGAGAAATAAACCCAAGTGAAATAAATGTCTGCTTGTATTGTGCTTAACACTGATAGGTCAGAAAAAAATAATGACTTTTTAAAAACCTAAAATGCTACTCTCATTTGCCAAATGAGATTTAATTTTATGACTAAAAGTCAGTGATTTCATTAGCAGTTTCTATGAAAGGAATTTTTAAGTCTAGCGCATTGAAAATATTAGAAAAATCATTTTCTATATTTTCTGGGACTGTTAGGAGTATTTGATTTAACATAACATACAAGCACTTGCTTATGTATCTAAGTCAGTCAGAACAAGCTTTTTTTAATTTAAAAGGTGCTATAATCTAATCTAATGTTACCCTCTGGAAACAGGAGAGTCTTCCATACACAGCAAGAGGTAAAGCACTTTCTGAATGACAGCCACACACACGCAGCCAAAGGTCAAGAACCCAAGCAGCAAGAGCGGCTGCTGTTCCCAGTAAGCCCAAAATTCCTAATTGATGTAAGGTCAAAATAGACACACACACACAAACAAAAACGACCAAGAAAGCAGATTCCCTGTTCTCTCTCATCCAACAGAGAATAGATTGCTATAATCCATCGTAAGCGATTGCTACAATTGTCAGGCCATAAAACTGAATTCTCCATCATTTTTGCCACCAGGAGGGAATAACCTGTCAGCCGACATGAACTAAAAAGAAAAATAAAGCACAAAATCAGGAGAGAGGGAATAAAAACTAGAGAAACAGAGAGTCAGGGAAATTCACTCTGGGAGCCAAAGGCACATGGGGGCTCCAGACACCCCTGAGGGGCACTCACTGTCCTTGCCTCTGCTGGGAAAATCCAAAGCACATCTTGCTGGATGGCCTCTAAAACTCTCACAGGTAAGTTTTTTAAAAAGTAAAATCATGAACAATACAAAATGAACTTGGGCCACAGATTTTCATGAATTAAGGAACGAGGGAACCAGTTCGGTAATTAGCTTCTCTCTAGTGTTGGTAACTGGCAGAGACTTTCTCTTCTGGGGCCTGCGAGTGTTGCAGGAGCGCTTAGACTTTCTGCAAATCTTGGCTGCTCTCCTGTCAGTGTGTTGAAAACTCTGTCTGGAGTCTAAGATGTGCACTTAAGGCTGAGGAGTGAGTGTGCATATGGGCTCATTTTGGTGAGGTTTCTACCATTTGCTGTCCTGAAACCCTGGGTTTCTTTCTCAGTGACAGAGTCCAGGCCCTCTCCTACGCACAGCACACGCGGCAGCTCATCTCCTGTGGCGGAGACGGTGGGATTGTCGTCTGGAACATGGATGTGGAGAGGCAGGAGGTAGGTTGGGCCCTGCAGCTCTGTCTCCGCCTCTCCTCCAGCTTATTTCTCATTTCTTTTATGATTAAACCATGAAATATGATATGTAATGTCAGAGAATTAAAAATTATAGCATAAAAGGGGCTTCTGTTTTTTTAACCCCTCACAAATTGGCATGAAACCTGAATGTCATGGAGATTTCAGAAGAATTTTGACTGAGACTAAGCTATTTAGATCTGTTACACCATTCACAGCAAAAGTACAGGTGAGAAAAGGGAACTATCTATTTTCTGGTGATCAGCCCGTTGGTATAAAAATGCCTTACAAAACCAGAAAACTGGTGTGGCTAAAGGTGAAGTAAGAATGTGTAGTTTCATATTGCTAGAAATATGACAAATAGTTATTTTTGTGCTTCTTTATGAATCGTGTTCTAAACAGTTTCCCAGATAGAAATACATACGTTTGTCTTTTATAAGCACATATTTAAATTTTTATGCTTTGTCTTTTAAGTACGTATTTTAAGTTCGTTTTTATGAGTTTTCTTTTTAATCTTTCAACTCCTTAACAACTAATGTGTTTACAGCATGTCTCTTTTGACAAGTACTTTGAAGTTAACCACTTTGCCATTATCCCAATATTATTCTGGGTAGACTCTCCTTTTGATAGTATACATTCTTCTAATTTATTTCTTGCAGGATGCAAGAATTAGAAAAGCAACACTTGAAGAAATCAAAGCCATTTCCCACCTTCTCTCTACGTCCTCACCCAGTCTCCTTTCAAGAGTGGCTGTTTACCCATAATGCAATCTATTCAAATGCCACTCATTAAATGCCTAGGAAGATTAAAGCTTTATTTGCTTAGACCATAGATCCATGGGAGTTCTACTAGTAACTAATCAAAATGATCATTATTGTTAGGAAGTGGGGAATTGTAGAATATTGTTTTTTAAAACGCCTACTTGGCACCGTTAGCATGAAGGCAGGGATCAGTACAGTGACCCCTACCCTCCACCCGCGTTGTTCTGACCAGGCCTAGAAGGACAAGTGACTGGGCTCTGCTTGGCAACCTGCCATGTGTGTTAGGGTCAGTCATACCTGGTTTGTCCTGGCTTCTTTCCCAGCCTCACTGATGAAACCAGGGAAACAGGGAACAACCTTGGTGCGAGTAGCCTCCACCCTTTAAGGGACAGAGGCCCACAGGAGGGCTAACTGTGGTTTCCAGAGTTGAAACCAGGTGGTCAATGCTCAGCTTTTCAGTATCCTGCTTAAATTATGCCTCTTGATGTGCAGCTATAACAGGTAGCCATCACTTGTCGACTGATTTCAAATCTCGTTGAGTGAGTCAGGTCTCTAAGCAGTAGAGATGGTTCCGTTCATTTTTTACAAGTATCAAATTTATAAACATAAATCTTCTGTTTGTTTTTTTTTTAACAACTCAGTTAGTTGAAGCTGCTTCCTGGTTATGGCAAGTGCTGTGTGGTGCTCACCTTGAGAGGTCTGAGGCAGACTGAGCAGTCTTATGGAAGAAAAGGCATGCAGGAGACACCTTCAGAATGCTGTTAAATGGCATAAATGGTGAAATAGCAGTTGACGTAACTTAAGTGCTGGGTACTTTGGAAGGGTTGTTATGTTCCTAGCAAGGAGTGTATGGAAGGACAGGGTACTGAACCCAGATGGAGTGCAGACACACTCCGGCCAGAAACACCAGGAGTAAGGACAAGGTGAATGGGGAAGGTCGCAGGCAGTGTGCCTCTGTGCTCCTGAGCAGTTTAGACATGGTTGCCAGTGAGAGGCTGGCAGGTAGCTGGAAGGTCAGGCAGGTAGTGGGAGACCGTGAGCAGCTGAATGCAGATTGGGTGACATCCTGTAGGTTAAACAGGATTTTTAAAATTTTTATCAGTTTAAATATACTATACTACATACAATACCTGTTCTTTGTAAAAAAACTTACAAAATGTTCATTAGCAAATAGAAAACGTGTCAATTGCTCATATACTACCACCAACAAATCCCCCCTTAATGTGTAGGCAGACACCTTTCTTTAGGTTTTTCTCTACACATATAGGCATGTGTAAGATTTTTTTTAACAATCAATGGAATCATACACAGAGGCCGATTTATCTTTTTCCCTTTCCTGGTCCATAGTCCCGCTGCCTCCTCATGGGTACCCACTGTGATGCATTTAATAGATGTCTTAAATGTACTTGCTTCTTTGTGTTGTGAGTGTGTGTGTGTGTGTGTGTGTGTGTGTGTGTGTTTTAAATTTTACGTAAATGCTCTTGTATGTACTATGAGTCTGGTTCTGTTGCCAGCTTTTCCCATGGAACCCTTTTTGAGCTACTCCCCACCACTATGTATGTCTTGAGGTGCTATAGGGTCCCATAGTGCATACAAGTCACGCTTCACTTCTCAGTCCCCAGGAGACGGGCACATGGATTGCCAGACACGTCCCCACACAGCACCCACGTGACCTGCTAGTACATGTCCCTCATGGACTCCCCCAGGACTGTGGACCCGAGAGTGAGATTGAAGGAATGTATAGTCTTGGTTTTCCTAAATAACCAAACAGCTATACTCCTTTATACTTCTTTTTTTTTTTTGGAAACAGAGTCTCACTATGTCACCCTTGGTAGAGTGCTATGGCATCACAGCTCACAGCAACCTCCAACTCCTGGGCTCAAGCGATTCTCTTGCCTCAGCCTCCCAAGTATCCGGGACTACAGACACCTGCCACAACTATTTTTTGTTGCAATTGTCCTTGTTATTTAGCTGGCCCAGGCCAGGTGTAAGTGGCTGGTGCTGTAACCACTGTGCTCCAGGCGCCGAGGCCTCTTTATACATCTAATGGAGGAGAGAGAGTTTCCTGCTCATCCTCAGCAACAAGTATTGTTATCCTCTTTTTGGTTTCACCCTTTTCTCACTTTCATTGGCATTTTGTACTCATCAGAGTACCTCTTTACATACGTCAGCCACTCCGGCTTCCCTGGCCGTGAATTTCATGTTCATATCTTTTGTATCTTCTGCCAATTTCTTATTTCCTTGTTGATTTTCAGGGGTTCTTTGTATATTGTAGATATTTGCAGGGGTTCTTTCTTAGTTATAGATTTTGTAAATATCTTCTTTTAGTCTCTGTTAAACTTGGGTTGTGCTTACTGTTCAACAACCTGTGGTTTTTCCTTTTATACATAGAGCATTTTGTCTTTAATGGTGATAAGCAGATAGTTGAGTAATTACTCTATAAGAAAACATTAACACTGTCCCCTTCATTCTCCAAGGCGCAGCATGTTAATGTTTTCTATGAGAAGTGGGTTGCTAATTCAGTTTTCTCAGGCCTCTAGAAGTTCCTAGGAAACCTCCTCTCCTGACACACTGTACTTAGCACTTGGCTTATTTGCATAACAAGTGAGTTTTGAGGTTTGGGGGTTTTTTCCCTTGGGAAATCTTCCTGATTTTCGTGCATGATAAACTTCTCAGAAATCACAACCTAGAAAAGTCTTTTAGGGGTAATATTTTCGTAAGCTAAATACTTTGTATTATTTTATTAAATCTGCCTTTGAACTGAATAGGGCCGGAAAATTACAAAGTAAATCAAACCTTACTTCTGGTTTTAAAGAAATAAATAGGCCTGGTGGTGCCCGCCTGTGGCCCCAGCCATGTAGGAGGCTGAGACAGGAGGATCACGTGAGCCTGGGAGTCTGAGGTGATAGTGAGTTCTGATTGTGTCACTGCATTCCAGTTTGGGTGACACAGTGAGACCCTGACTAAATAAATAAACTGACTGAGAATAGACCTTTTAAAACATCACCTTTTAACTTTCTTTTAATGTGTAATTTTGGTTCATTTCTGCCTGAAGGTAGAAGAGGCTAAATCCCAAAGTAAACAGAAAAAGGCTTGAGAGCCTTCCCTGTGCTCCTGTCCACTGTGACTCTGTGGGGGCGTTCCCTGTGCTCCTATCCACTGTGACTCTGGGGGTGCCTTTCCTGTGCTCCTGTCCACTGTAACTCTGGGGGGAGGTTGGCTATATTTTCCGTGCTTCTCAAACTTGTTTGATTTCAGGCCTCTTTATAAGTGCTCTATGAGTCAAATATTTCTTAGAACTCACTTTTGAGCCACCATAGAGTCACTTTTGAATCACTTAGAAGCCACAATAGAGTTGGATGTATTTTTCAAGATTCCTTGGGTCTATGCTATATGGAAAGAGATTAATTTCTGTGTCAAATGATGAATTCTACAGACTTGAACATAGAACTCTGGAACAAATGCAGAGTTACTATGCACATAACCTGTAAACATTTGCTAAAGAATAGCTTTAAGATGAACATAATTTGGAGTCTCATGATGGAGCCGGGAAATTGTGAACAAAGCCAGAATAAGGCGTGACTCAGGGAGCAAGGATCAGAGCCTCAAACTCTGGGAAGCCTGCGATGGGTGGGTGGAGGGCAGGGTCCATATACGCACCGTAGTCAAGTTGTGTCACTCCAACACAGACAGCTGTGTGTGTGATGTGCAGTTAGATACCCTTGTACACAATCAGAGGCTGTGAGCGAGTGCTCCATCCCCAGTGTGGGTGTCAAAACCCATCCCTCCTGCCTCATCCCTTGTTGTCCTATCTGCCGGACAGCGTCATCACCTCCTGCCCGTCCTCGGGTCTCAGCTCTTACTATTTGTCAGAGAACCCCGCGTGGGCCTGGTCCTTCTGCCCTCTACCACAGCACCTGGCACGTCTGCTCAGGCCTCCGCACACCTGCACTTACTTAAATAATTATTACTCATCATGTTTACATGCCTGGTCTTCCCTGATAAGTTAGAGATTTTTTCTGTTTACCTGCATACCATCCTGAGCATCTGACAAATACTCGGTGTTCAGTAAATATTTTTTGAATGGTTGACTGAGAAATCATACGTCTGCTTCATGTAAACCAGTGGTTCTCAACCTTCCTAATGCCGAGACCCTTTAATACAGTTCCTCATGTTGTGGTGACCCCCACACATGAGGAGCGGGGTCTCCATTCCTAAGGCCATTTGCAATATGTGTTTTACGATGGTCTTAGGCAACCCCTGTGAAAGGGGAAAGGGCTGTTTGACCCCCAAAGGGGTTGCAACCCGCAGGGTGAGAACCACTGATATAAACAAACCCCGACCCCGTGAGTGTCAGCAGGGTCGGTGGGCCCACTGTCCTCACTGCTCCTCACTGTGACCCTGTGTGCTTCTTTTGACAAGACCCCTGAATGGTTGGACAGTGATTCCTGCCAAAAGTGTGATCAGCCTTTCTTCTGGAACTTCAAGCAAATGTGGGATAGTAAGAAAATTGGCCTAAGACAGGTGGGTGACTTGTATGCTCCATCACAATGTCATTATGTGTAAACAATTGTGTGACCTAGAAGACACAGCACCTCTGGGCAGGGGTCATGGTGGGGCCACGCTGTGACCCCGTGCCTGTGACCACCCTTAGCTCATCCCCTTCACTGCAGCTCATTCCTGCTAGATCCAGGTTTTACAAAACTACTATTGCCAGTAAGTAGCTGAGGGATACGATTTTAAAATTCTGGTGCCCTCTGTTCAAATGCACCTTAAAATCAGAGGCATTCATACTTAGCTCACCTTGGTACCAAACCATGAAATTATTTAAGTGGTATTTATGTCTCCTTAATTGTTTTACTTTTCCTCCTTCTGATTTAGTTTCAATTATTTGTCTATTCTAATACAGCATTTTTCATCTAATACCATGGTTCAATTTGTTCTTCCCCCAAGGAAATCATGTGTTAGGTTGCCTGGGTCAAAGCATGACCAGAGTGTAGTCAGTGCATTGAATCCATGCTCTCCGTAGTTCCTAGTGACACTTGGGAAAGACGGAGAGTGAGGAGGAGGCACAGGCACAGGGTCTCCCAGGAGCCCTCGTTCTGAATAACAGAGCCTCAGACAAGAGGCGCATGGTGCGTCCTTTTAGCTTTCTGGGGCACTCGCTCAGTGCTTTACCAGATGACCCTGCCAGAGCGTGGGGAGGGGTCCTGTGAGGGCCAGGTGAGCATGAGCCAGCGTGTGTTCTTCCTCTGTCCAGCACCACTGCCGCAAGTGCGGGAAGGCCGTGTGTGGGAAGTGCAGCTCCAAGCGCTCCTCCATCCCGCTGATGGGCTTCGAGTTCCAAGTGAGGGTCTGTGACAGCTGCCACGAGGCCATCACAGAGGAAGAGTAAGTCCCAGCTCCTGCACGCCACTTCGGTTAAGGAGGAGCCTAATCTGAGCACTGCACCCAGGCTCCAGCCGGGACTCACCCTGCTCCTGTTCCTGCTGGGTTGGAACATAGACCACAGCAAGTGGCAGAGTTCTGGCTCTGCCCCAGGAGATCTGTGCTATCATGTGAGACAGTACAGAAAATAGGCTCAAAGAATTCATCTCTGTTTTTCCTAATCCCAGGGATATGTGCATTTAAATAGATGCTCTCAGAGTAGAGCATTCTGTCTGCACATTTCCTTCAGAACTGCCCAGGAGTGCAGGGGCTCAGGGTTCTCTTTCTGGCCCAAGCTGTTATCTTTACAGGATTTGCATCAGCTTGTGGGCTCCAGAAGGCTTCATTTTCTGGGAAGAGCTAAGCCGCTTTATCTAACAGACAAATGTTCCCAGTTGCCTCACCACTCGGGCTGCTGCTGAAACCTGCCTGGTAGTCTGTGGCCTCAGGTCACTGCACCCCTGTGTGCTCCAAGGACAGGGCAGATCCCTGCTGCCTCTTACCGTTGGGTCAGCCCCCAGACGTGAACGGAAGGCTCTTCAGCAGTCTGCCCTGTCAGTGAGTAACAGGAAGGGCTCCGAGGTAACTTCCCAGTTCTCCCAGCACCTAGAATTACAGTAAAATCATTTCAAGTATTCTTCGTTATCAAAGCAAATATAAATTAAGATGTGCTTGCATAAGCAAGCATTTATGTTCATTCATTGATTATTTTCCACTCATCATACATGATAAAATTAATAAGAGTTTTTTTCACTGAATTACAGAATTGCAAGAGGCTTTAGAGATATTTTGGTTTACGTTCTTTGTTTTATGGATAAAGACACATATTCAGGGTATCTAAGGGACTCACAAATTAAGCCTAAATCTTCCATTCTAAAAATTTTAAGTGACTATTTTGTAACATACCAAAGACCCGCCCTACAGATTTAGGATGGAAAAGGGGAAGCAGAAAAGCAGCTTCAGAGGGGGAGCTGTCTCCTCGCCTCTTCCCTCCCACTTCAGAGGGCACTGCAGCTTCAGAGGGCACGCTGAGCCCAGAGCATGGGAAGCCGTCTCCTCGCCTCTTCCCTCCCACTGTGCTGTCTGCGGCTCTGCTGGGGGCAGCCCTGGCCCAGAGCACCTGGGCATTTGACAGGCTTTCTTACTAAAACAAAACTGCATAGACTGTAAAGCACACAACCAATAATGATGTTTATGTTTTTGTTTTCCTTCTGAAGCTTTAGAATACCGTAGAGAAACTAAGAGCGCAGTGCAGCCCCTCAGGAAGGAAGGGCCTCGCTGGGGAAGGCCCTCCAATCGAGTGGCAGGCGGCCGCAGCTGAGGCATTGTTCAAACATACTTTTTTCCTAATTAAATAGGCAAAAGTAGACTGTTTACTGGCAAGTCCTTCTGAGCACCAACTTAGCAAGAGCACTGAGACTTTTCAAAGATTTCTCAGAGGCACAGGTAGAGATTTTCACGGACTCTGTTAGAGCAATGCATTCTCCAGGACTTTCAGAGATTTCAGTCTCTTTTCCATTTTGGAGACCAGAAGGATCCGTCTACATTTTCTTTTTTAAATTGTAACATGTCGCGAAGGAGTACAGGTAGATCTGAGGAGCATTTCTTACACTGAAGCAGTTTTAGCCACTAGGCTAAAAACTAAAACAGAAGATGGTCGATCTCCACTCGTGTCACCCCCTTTGACTCTCGGAAACTTTCTTTGCTCCTTTCAGACGGGCGCCCACAGCGACGTTCCATGACAGTAAACACAACATCGTGCATGTGCATTTTGACGCCACCAGGGGATGGTTACTGACCTCGGGAACTGACAAGGTTATTAAGGTAGGACGAGGCACGTGAGGCACTGCGGAAGGGCGGTCGGGGAGGCCAGCGTTGTTGAGAACCTGTGACATGCCCAGCCTCATGCGAGGCGCTGGCTCTCCACAGAGAAAAGAGATACAGCTCCAGCCTGTAGGGAAGGGTGATCTGCTTGAGACAGAGTCTTTACGAGAAAAACCAAATAGGTTGTGTGTGCACCTCTGTGGCAGCCAAGACGGTGACACAGGAGCAGAGGGTACTGCCAGGCAGGGCCTCAGAGGGCGGGGGCAAAGTGAGCCCGGAGGAAAGGCAGGATGTGAATGACCAAACCGGAAGTAAGTGAGGTCATTCCACTGAGACCGGTTACTCCAAGAGCATTTATTCCTCAGGGGCTCTGAGGACGGGTGGACCCCTCAGACTCAGTGCCATAGCAGTGGCCGAGGACAGAAGCAACAACCCCTGAGTCATTCGGGCAGGCTCCAGCGTCCCGATTCTGCCTTCTGCCCAACCCTGTCCCATTCCTGGACACGGCACAGGACGAGGTGGTTAAAATAACCAACTTTGGAATCTGCCTGACTCCTGTGACTTTCAGCAAGTTTAGAGTAAACCCTGGGAGCGTCACCTTTTTATTTTTGAAGATTAGACATTGTGGAATGGCGTGCAATAGTAAATGAGAAGCTAGGGGAAGGACACAGCCCGTGCTCTGTGTCTGGTGATGTCGGTCCCCTGCCCTTCAGGGGATCCAGTCTGCCTGGGGGCTCCATCAGCTGGTCAGAATTTCACGCCAGCCCATTGTCACGCTTTTGAGCTTTATATTAAGGTTTATGATGAAAATGTATTTTATAGATTCAGGAATCATGTTAGTAGAGTATGTAGTTGCTTATTAAATGAAAAAAAAATTCACTTGAAAAATTCTGGACTGTTTGTAAGGACTGTTAGAAGGACTGTTTGTTTATCCTCAATGCGATTTACTTTTAATTCCCTCTGGTCTTCTTTTTGTTTTTACAGCTGTGGGATATGACCCCAGTAGTGTCATGATGACCCTCCCAGGACTCAGACAGATAGCAGAGTACTAAAAGATACCGCTATTCAGCTTGCCTGGAGAGGAGAGACAGGCCAGCGAGAAGGCAGAGCGAGACTGCACCCCGGCTGGTCTGCAGACGAGCTCCTGACAGCACGGCAGTGGACGCGGCCAGCCTGCTCCTGCACCATCAGAGAAGATTTTTTTTGACAAATGGTTTATACATTCTGGCTGTGCTACGTTGTTTTCAGTGCATTGAAAAAATCTGTGTGGGGTGTTTGGTTTTTATATTTGTCCTTTGCTCGTTGCTTTGTGTGTCAGAGAAGCGAGGGCAGGATCTGTTCATGTGTCCTGGTCACTGTAAAGGGGTTTCTGTGTTGTCTTCACGTCAGTGCGTGTCACGCCGCCAGCGCCTCATTCTTCTCCTTCCTCCGCATCTGCCTTCGCTGCTTTTTCCCCGAGTCTGTACATGTTTATGTTATTTATTCCCAGTCTTTCTGTTTTCATGTCTCTTCAGTGGAGAGATTTGTGTGGATTCACCAACTGACTTCTTGAGTTACCCGAAGAATGACCCGTTCGTAATGTTGGGCTCCTTCATGTTTTCACTAAGAAATGACCTTGCATTCCTACCTCAGTTTTCTCTGGCTTTTCCACATTAAAAACATGCCACGAGGAAGCTGCTCCCAGCCACCTTCATCACAGAAGTAGAGAAACTCAGAGTATCGACCGTCAGTGCCTGGATCATTAGAATTCAGCTGCAGCCTCCTGAGCCTTTTATGTTTAGTTGTTTTGACACAGCTCTCCCTCCCCCATAACATAAAAAACAACACGCACAAAACCCCACGTGCTTCAAAGATAAGTGTCGGGGATGTGGTTTTCTGTGTGACATCATCTCTGAACTTGAACATGCGAGATTGTAATCCTGCTCTATCCTTCCCTTTAAAATCTAGATATTTAAATATTTTTATCTTAGTGCATTTCGTCAGAATACTTTGCATACTTTCATACTAAAACTGTGGTCTGAGATGGAAAGCTGCTGAGCCCCACAGCTCCTGCTGTGTCCTGTTGGGAATGTAAATAGGACTTCAGAAAATGAACTTCCAGAGTCCTTATTACTAACAGAATCTGACCAAAGTGGACAAAATGGAATATTCTTGTGTGTGTATTACTGAGTGAGTAGTAATTCAACTCAGGATATTGAAGTCCTTTTTAAAAATCTTTTCACCTACAAAAACAGGCTCAAAATCAGCGGCAGGGGCAAGCTTGTACCAGGTGCTTGTCCCGTCCAAAGCACTTTACCTGGACCACCTCATTCCAGCCTCCCCTGTTGGGAGCACCCAAGGATCCCCAGCCTCTGAGAGTCACCAGGTTGAATAAAGCCCTGTGGATAAACAGGCCAATGGTTGCCCTTCCCGGTCCAAGCCCTCCCTCTTCAGTTTTGTTCACCTGTGACGTCCTGGGGTCGAGAACCGTCCCTGTTAGGCTTCCTCTTTTCCTGGAAGTCAGTCTTACTCCCTCGTGGTTACTCCACTGCTTTTCTAACTGGGGAAGTACGACAAGCCACCCTTGGATACCACCCCTGTGCTGCTGCTTGGGGCTGGTTCTGCGGCCCCAGCGTGGGAAGGCAGGGCCCGTGTGTGCTGTGTCCCACACAGCCCACGGTACATGGCAGCCATCACCTGAGACATGAGACCAGATCAGCTCCTGTGCCCAGAACTCAGAGACGCATGCGTGCACATGCCCTCTCACAGAAGTCATTACCACTTGTCACTTCACCGCCTTTGTCTACACCACCCTCGCCTGCCGTCACTCAAAACTGTTACAACTACTTTGAGTCTTTTCTTTGATTGCGCTGTGAGAGAGACTGAAGAAAGGAATTACATTTAAAATATCCAGGTATCTGTTTTGTAGTTTATTCCTAGCGCCTGCAGCCACTTGCTGAATTGTGCATAACAGAGGACTGGATTGTCGATCAGTAGTGACTGAACCCTGAGCCCGGAGCCTCGGCCTGGACACAGAGGAGCATCAGCTGGAGGATGGCAGTGGCCCAGGTGCCCTCGCGTGGGTGCCAAGTTGCAGCGAGATGCGTCCAGATGTCACTTTTGAAGCTGACTGTCCCTGTTAGCCTACATGCCCCCCTGTAGTCACACTCTCGCCATCTCCCTCCCTTCACAGGTGATGAGAATCATCATGTCATGGAAAACCACAGCCATGCCAGCCTGTTCACTGCTCTGCCCTGTCCTCTCTCCTGATCCATGTGGGTGCTTGAACTTGGTGAAAAGAGTTTAGCAAACCAAGTGTGTGTGTTTGTAAGACCGAATTCTGGAGTTTTGCGTTAAGTGTCTCCACCTTATTTTTAACTTGAGAAATAATGTGCTGGTGTTGGGCGTCTGCCAAGCCTTCTGTGGGATGGAGGCTCAGAGGCTGGCACCAGCGCCTGCTTCCCCCGGCCAGGTGAGCTGGCCAGCCCGGGCGTCCTGCTGCATTTGCACTTTACCTGTACTTTGGCTTCACCACTTGAACACGCAGTGGCTCTGGCAAACGATGCCTCCCACGGCTGTGTCGGGATCGGGTGAGAGAGAGCCAGCCGTGTGCTCTGGGTGCGCCTTCAGCTGCATGGGGGTGTTTCCACAGGAGCAAAAACGGTTTGAGATTAAGTACTAAGAATCTTAGGTCAGTCATGAGGTCAATCAACCATCATGCGTTTTGCATTTTTTACAATTATTCAAAGAATCATTAAACCACAAAACTGGAAAGGATCTAGAATGTTCCAAGTAGAAAACACTTCAGTCATACCAGGCAGTTAGATATAGCTGAAGTGAAAACAAGAGAATGTTTTAAAAGAATGTTCCAGGAGCAGTTGTTTTTTAACATTACATGGTGATGGTGTGTGTGGGAGGAGTGGCCTCCAGCACCCGACGGCCTCTCTGGACTGGGTTTGTGCTTCTTGGTAAGTACATTTGGCACTTCTTTTGGCCCCAGCCCTGTGGTTGGGAGGCAGTGGGCACTAACCCGGAGGTAATTCCTGCATCTCTGCATCCACACGAACTCCTTTCCGTGCTCTTCGTCACAGACCACCCACTGGCAAAATGTAAGTGGGGGTCCAGGGCCCTGGAAGTGGCCCTCCCCTCACCCTGCTGGTCAGAGGCCGAGAGAGGGAAGCGCTGGGCCTCGGTGTGTGCCCTTCTTACCAGCATCACCGTTCCTCCTTCTGAGTTGTTTTGTTTCACTTAGTTTTTGTTTTTTTGAGACAGGTTATTGCCCCGTCACCCAGGCTGGAGGGCAGTGTGGCACAATCATAGCTCACTACCACTTTGAACTCCTAGAACTCCTAGGCTCAAGTGATCCTCCTGCCTCAGCCTCCTAGCTAGCTGGGATAGAAGCAAGCATCACCATGCCTGCCTTTTTTTAATTTTTATTATTATTATTATTATTATTTTCTTTGTAGAGACATGGTCTTGCTGTGTTTCCCAGGGTCACAAACCCTGATCTTAAGGTATCCTCCTGTCTCAGCCTCCCAGAGTGCTGGGATTACAGGTGTGACTCACTGCACCTCACTACTTTGAGTCTTTTCTTTGATTGCTCTGAGAGAGAGATTGAAGAAAGGAATTACATTTAAAATACCTGGGTATCTGTTTTTTAGTTTATTCCTAGAACTTGCAGCCACTTGCTGAATTGTGCATAATTATAGCCTGAGATTCATTTTTTAGAAGTATAACTTATTCTTGCTTAACATTAGTCAATTACTAAGGCCCAAATTTGCTTTTTAAGCAGAAAGATAGCTCTAAACTGTGGGTCACAGTTATTGGCTGTGAATATCCATTAGCTGAAATTCCTTTAGCTAATGCCGTCCCATAGTGGTTTAATTGTATCTGTGCAAGTGCTCTTGTTCACTGAGGTTCACATCTCAAAGTGAAAGGATGTACTTGACCAAAACAGTCTTCTTTTTCCCTCCGTGAACGTGGATATTTGGGAAACAAATAACAAAACAATTCAATTGGAAAACACAGAAACCAAGTCCCTTCTGAGCACTGAATTGTCTAGCGGTCCCTGAGAGTAGTGCATGTCGGCCCCTTGTGGACACCCCTCTGCCACTGTGCAGCAGGCTTTGAACTGGGTCGGCCAGGGGTTTAGAGATCTCTGAGGCCCATCTCCACACTGGGTTTCTCAGCAGGATGTGATTAATTTACTGATAGAGGTGCCCCAGGTGCCCTGGACCCAGCAGGTGGGGAAGGAGGGGCTGTGAGAGGACAGGACTTCTGAACTGAGTGCTAAAGGATGAGGAGTGAGTCATAAGATGGGCAGGGGGATGGGATAGAGGTTGATGGAGGGGAAGAAGGACTTCCCAGGCTGCAGACTCAGCATTTGCAAAGGCCTGAGTGCTGAGTCAGGGTGGGGTGTTGAGGGGCCACAGTGGGTGGAGCTGCCAGAAGACATTGCTCCATGGCCCTGGAGCCCGAGCTCTCCCTTCACCTGCGGTGCCCCATGGCCCTGGAGCCTGAGCTCTCCCTGTCAGCTGCAGGTGCTCTGAGGCCCTGGAGCCTGAACTCTCCCTGTCAGCTGCAGGTGTCCCACAGCCCCAAAGGGAGGCAGCCCACAGTTCACCATGAGTGGCGCCCAGAGGCTCACCCTGTAGCCAGCATTGGGGTCAGTTCCCTTTTCTTTGGAATCCCTAGAGTTCCTGAAAAGTGACCCATGTTACTGATTTTCAGTCTCAGTGGGTACACAGCTTCCCACGGGAGCAGGACGCCATTGTGCCTGAGGCGCATGGCCTGCAAGATTCCCAGACTAGTGCCACTAGGGCAGGGATAGGCAAGACCCAGACCTATGGCAGGAGGGGACTGTCCTAGTTGCACGTGGCATGGCCCTGACAGGCAGTGCTGTGTTTGGGCACAGTCACAGGCAGCTGCTGCCTCTGCTTCCTGCTGGCCCAAGTGTCATTTCAGTACAATGCAGCCAGTCCTGGCACAGCAGCACTTGCCAGGGAGAGCGGCCTGTCCAGGCTGGAGCACTGTGCAGGGCGTGGCCTGGTCTCCTTCCTGCTGCGTCATTTACCTTTTTCTTTCCAGACCCAAGTATCATGTGTCAATAACTGAATTCAGAAACATCTGTCTTCATGTTTAAATTTCAGCTCAGCTCTACAACAGGGAACCACATACCAACCCTCAGGGGGTTTAGTTTGTATTTTTGCCTTTAAACATTATCCTTTCCCCCCAAAAAACCTACACATGAAAGCAGTGTCTGCAAATTACATCTCCCTAAATTGGAAAGGGAACCCTTCCTTGCATTGCCGTGCCAGGGAGCTTACAGGCAGTAAATGGCCCCTTGTTGGAGATGTCGAAGATGAGAAGCCTGGAGGGAGGGATGATTCGAGGACAGTTCTTAAGGTCCCTTCCAGTCCTGTGACTGCAATTCCATGCATCCCGCCCGTTACTGGGACAGCCTAACCCATCACAGAGACCTTGTCTCTGGGTCTTTTTGTCAGCTACATCAAGTGAGGCGCTGTCTGGATTTTTCCATCCAGAGCCTAGGAGGTTTGGTTTTAGAAAGATGGTGAAGGTGGAAATTAATCACGGTACCATCTCATTAAAAATAAATACCTCAAAATGTTCACCTTTATGAGTCAGGAAGAATATCGAACTTTCTTGGGAGAGGATGTGTCAGGGAACTGTAGGTTGGTTCAGTTGTTTCCTTGCTTTTCTGGGATTCCTGAGAAGGTGAGCTGTAACTCACAAAGAGGGAAAATGGTTTGAAGAAAAGGATTTCGTTTATATATACTTTTCACCATTTAAACTGAGGGCAGCCTTATGTTTGCAGCATTTGCCAGTGTGAAGTACGGACCAAGCACTCGTGCCACCCTTAGCCATTACACTTAGGTTTATATCTTACGTCACTGCTTTGCTCTTTAAATGACTTTATTTTTCAAGGTACTGTCATTTCGCAAAAACATCTTTGTATGAAAAGTACAAAAACTGGACAGCTGCGAAGGTGCTAGCACCGTGTTCGTACCTGCCTACCACTCTGTTCATAACCAGGGACACAGACTCCTCCGCTCTGCACATCCACCAGGCCGCGGCCCACGTCTGGACCTGGCCACAGTGGGCATGTTATCGTACAGACGTCTTTTTGTTTTTTTGCATTGAAGAGATTCTCCCCAAGGGGTCAGGCTGGGAATGGAGCAAGCCCGACTTGGAACAGGCTTCTCCAGTGTGGCTCTCGCTGAGTCCCACTGCGGTGTCCAGATCCCACCAACCAGACTAACCAGTCTCAACAAGCACGTCCTGAACACGAGGAGGGGCTGGCAAGCAGGAACTTCCCGTAATGTTGACATGTCCAGTCTTACTTTAAAATGCTGCCGAGCGCCATGAATGTGTTTACTCTGCTCGCTGTCGCACTGTGTGTCCCTCCAGCCAGAGTGCACGTGTAGCCCTTACCAGTGTAGAACTCTCAGTGCAGAGTCGTCGCCATGCTTGAAAATAAATCTCTGAAAACCTTTCTGCAGCTGTGGTGCCATCACTGCCGTGCGTGTGACCACACACATACTGACAGCCCTGCTTCTATGTTACCCTGGTGAATTCAGTGGGGGTGGGGTGCGGAGGTTTCCAGACCACTCCACCTGGCTGGCTAGACCTCATGGAGAAACGGGCTGAGCTGAAGGTGAGTCGCTAGTCACCACAGACTCAGGGACAGTGGCTGTGGAGGGCTTTTTAAATATATATATATGTGTATATATATCTGTATATATACATATACATATATATATATATATTTTTTTTTTTTTTTTTTTTTTTTTTTGCAGTTTTTGGCCTGGGCTGGGTTTGAACCCGCCACCTCCTGTATATGGGGCCAGCACCTTACTACTTTGAGCCACAGGCACCGCCCCATGGAGGGCTTTTTATCTTTCACGTGTCTCCATTTTCTGTTTAATAAACTTTCCAAGTGAGGACAAAGGACTTCAGCCAGGGAATACTTTCAAAAAAATAGTTCCTTTTATGGAGAAGAAAATAGACTCAAAGAAACTATGTGTCCCACGTGGTGTGGCCTGGTCAGTGGGGCTGGCAGGGTGTCTGGCATGTCCAGGCCGTCATCCCCCTGGACACTGGTGTTTTCGCTGCCCAGAAAAGTACCATGCTTGGGGTCCTTGCTGGCGAGCCCCGGATCCAGGCGTCTCAGGGACCACCGAGAATCTGCGTACATCTGTGATTTCCTCTGGTCTGGGGGTGAGTTAGGGTTGTTTCAGCTGCACACCCAGAGCCTGTGTGTGGATGTCTATGTCTGATTTTTGGTTTTGTTACAGCTTTCCCCAAAGTCACTGAGAAGCCAAATTGTGTAATTTAGAGAGGTTTTATCAAAGTGTAGTGCCAGAAAGCCAGGTGCGTTATGAAGCCACTCCTGTTCATCTGCAGATGTGAACAAGGCCCCACCTGAATTGTCTGAGTCCATGTGCCTGGTCCTGCCCGTACCCCTGGGGACACGCAGGGCAAAGGCGGTGTGCAGAGGTACCTGGTGGCTGGCCTGACCCTGGCGGAGTCGAGAAAGAGTGGGAAGGGGGCGTCCACAGGGAACATGTCGTCCTTCCTCTCATCCCTGCCGCCCCTCTGACAAGGTTGGCTAATTTTGACACAAATTTTTAGAAAACCACTTTTTTTTTTTTTTTTTTTGGTAGAGACAGAGTCTCACTGTATCACCCTTGGTAGAGTGCTGTGGCATCACAGCTCACAGCAACCTCCAACTCCTGGGCTTAAGCGATTCTCTTGCCTCAGCCTCCCAAGTAGCTGGGACTACAGGCACCTGCCACAATGCCCGGCTATTTTTTTGTTGCAATTTGGCTGGGGCCAGGTTTGAACCCACCACCCTCGGTATATGGGGCCGGTACCCTACCCACTGAGCCAGAGGCGCCACCCAGAAAACCACTTTCTTAAACACAAAAATAACCTGCTATAGAAGATCAAGACGAGCTTACTCACAGCCCTGTTGTGTGTATTTTAAATCAAAGTCCCCAGTCCTTGTAGATGCCTGGGGAGCCGGCCTGGGGTCTGTGCACTGGATCCGTGTCAGGTCAGCTTGGCCTGTTGAAATCTTCAAGCCACAGGTTCTGGATCTCAGTGAGTTTCTTCTCTGCAGCCAAGGAGGAGTATGTTCTAGCAAGAGGCAAGTGTGTAGAAACTGGATTCTAACCTAAAAGTGAGAGGAGTGTGAACCTCAGTAGTACAGACACGCCTCTGCCTGGGGTGTGCAGGCCTGGTGGGTCACTGAATTGACCGCTGCAGGGAAGGGATGGTAGGGCCCATCCCACCCTCAAGGGCCCCACATAGATTCAGCGCTATGGGGAAGTGTGTGAAGCACCTCTGAAGTAAGGCCTGGCAGGGAAGAAGGGATTAAGACTCACCCCCCTCAGGAGCCCACTGGGATGGAGAACAGCCCTGAGGGGGTCTCTGCTCCCAAAAGTAAAGAGGCAGAACCACACCTCCCTAAACTGTGCTGCTTGGTAAACTGCCCAGATGACCTCCTCCAGAATAAGAGCAGCCTCCACCCTGACCCCCCAGGACAGTCCTGTCCAGGCCCTTGTTGACAGGGTCAGCACCAGGGGCCTTGTGTCATCAGCACCAAGCTCAAAAAGACAAGCGGAAAGGAGGAGAAGTCAGGGCTGATGCAACCCCCAAGCTGACCCCAGCAGGCAGGGGAAGCATCTGGCCCACAAAGCTGGTCACAGCTCCAGGGGACGGGGAAACAGTCCCTCCTGGGTTTCTGGAGGGAGGGTGCACCTCCAAGGCCAGGCTGTGCCCCAGTTGTTGGAGCCAGAGAGGAAGTCACCTTGGGAGAAGTGGCCTCTGGGCGTAGTGTGGCCACTGCAAAGGACAGACTGGTCAGAGCTCCATGCCCCCCACGAGCCCTCAGAGCACAGCTGGACCCCAAGCCTGGCCTGGAGCCCTGCAGAGTGGTCACATCAGGGGGAGGAAGAGCAGCTGGGTTAGCACCTGGCATTCCCTGTGGAAGGAATTTCATGTGGTTGACGTCTCTCTGACCATACACTGCTCTCTTTCTACCTCAGAATCACTGCTCCAAGCTGTTCAGAGCTGATGCCAAGGGACCTTGTTATAAAGCCCCGAGGTGTCGCCTGGTGGGAGGTGTCAGCCGCCAGAGCCTAAGAGTATGCTGGGTCTCCCTGTCTCTAGGCTCCAGATGCCAGCATCCATCAGCAGAGTCACCTCAGAACCCCCTACCCATCCTGAGAACGGGTCCATGGGCCGAGGAGCCCACACTGGGGCCCCAGGAGAATCAGACCCTGGGGCTCTGCCTCATGGGCAGGCCGCCTCCCCCACCACAGCCTGACCTCTGGGAGGAGCCTGCTTGCTGGCTTCTTGGACCATTTTAGTATTTTCTTCTTTTTAGGGTGGAATATAGTAAGAGGAAAGAATTTTTTTACTTCCTCTGCCAAGCTCTTCTGCCTCCCCCTCCCTCTGCACCTCTGTACGGAGGGCTGCAGGGAGGTGCTTTTGCTTCCTGTGACCCTTGGCCTGGCCCTGCCCCATAGGTGGACCCCTGGCCTAGGCCTGCCGGTGGCCCGAAGAAGGACGCGGCCATGCACCCTGTCTGCAGGCTACACCCTGTTTCTCCACAGACCTCAGGGAACACAGTGTCTCGGAAGTGAGCACATTACACTGGGAAACAAAACAGTTCTCTCATGAAGCCAAGGAAAGGAAGAAGCCAAAGAAAACAGCAGTGAGAGCTTCACTGAGACTGTCAAATTGTAGGGATATAAGGGATCATCTAATCAGGGGTCCTCAAACTACGGCCCATGGGCCACATGAGGCTGTGTAATTGTATTTGTTCCTGTTTTGTTTTTTTGCTTCAAAATAAGATATGTGCAGTGTGCATAGGAATTTGTTCATAGTTTTTTTTTTAAACTATAGTCTGGCCTTCCAACAGTCTGAAGGACAGTGAACTGGCCCCCTGTTTAAAAAGTTTGAAGACCTCTGAATTCTAATCTAAGGCCCTCCCTTTTTAAATTCAAAATAAACATTGTTTTTCTTTTTCCTATTGTGGAAAAATTAGGATACAACAATGAGCAAAAAGGGAATTTGAGGCCTTCTGCTGTAGCACTCAGAGACAACTGTCCACAGCCCCGGCCTCTACAGCCACAGAAAGGCCATCTGCACCTGAGTGTTGCTCCATGACCTTTGGGGACAAATGGCAAACTGCACCTTAACCCAGGTGACAGGTCCAGGCAGTGGGCTGGACAGATTCTGTAAGCAGATGAGTTGACGTTGGGGCTGTCAGAATGCCTATGGGCTGGAGTCCCAGAGGCTCCCCACAGCCTACTAGAACTCCAACCACAGACAGAAAGGATGGAGCCGTCTCCTGTCAGGCAGTGAGAAGGACCGAGAAGCCAGGTGCTCTGATCACACCGAGCCTGAGCCTCCCCTGGTGCGCTCCAGACACCGTGGAACTTCCCCATGGGTGTGGACAGAGGCTAATGCCTGCAAGTCCCCAAGCCAGGTCTCCAGGGGCACCACAGAGTGCTGACGCACACGCTTCCTACAGGGCGTGGTTGTGCCACAAGACGATGAGCGTGTGCTATCTCAGAACTTGGCGTCTTCGTCCAGTGATACGGTGCATGCAGTCTGCTTCTGTAGGCTTTTGTCCACAACAGAGTTTTCAGCCCAGGACACATTTCCTTTGCACGCATGTTCCATGATTCATGAACTCCATCTCCCTCCCCAGTGCTGTGATAAACTGCCCTGTTTTCCATGTCTTTATGTCTCAGGATGAATTCCAAGGTAAGACCTCTAAGGTTTTGGAAAGGTCCCGGCAGCAGTGCAGGGGAGTCTGCTTCCCAAACCCTGGGGCCAGGACCCAGGGGAGGGGGGAGAGGGCCTCAGACTCTGTGCCTCAGTCACCACAGCACTCACCTCACGGGGCTGTAGGCACAGGAGGGTTAATGTACAGGCAGCACAGAGACTAGCTCTTGCCCTCTGGGGTGTGTCCTGTGGCAGCTGATTTCAGTTCTCTTATTTGTGAGGGAGGGAAGAAGTTGGGGGGAGCCCCCGGTGAGCTGCCTGAGGTCGCGGCATGGGTGGGGATCCAGAAGAGAACTCTGCTCTCTGCTGTCACTCGAACATGACTCCAGATATGTCCAGCTGTGTCCTTGTCATCATTTCCTTTGGTCACTCATTGTTTCCAAAGGCCTGGGGAGTTCTGAGGTAGCTGGGCCTATCTCCAGGTCCTCATCCCGCTCCCGTTAACTTCCCTCAGCCTCTGCTCATTGCTCACTAACACAGAAATGACAGGGGTCACCAGAAATGACAGTGGTCAGCTCTCGCAGCAGGAGACACTGCAGGTAGGAAGGCACGAGGAAAGGGCCCCCATCACCTGCCCCGTCCCCTCCCCTGATGGGCACAGGCAAGCTGAACACAGAGGCTCTGCCTCTGAAGATCGGGCTTCTCCCTCACTAACCCCCCTGGGAAATGGAAAGGAATCCCCTCCTCTGTCGTCCTCTTATGAGTTTTAGGTCATTCCTGGGAAGAGTCACCTCTGTGGCTGCTCAGATATTTTTAGGTGAAACCTCCTCCATCAAGGCTCCAGACACCTGGTGCAGGTGCCCAGCCAGGACACACTGAAGGGAGATGACAGGTACACTTGGCCCCCAGCTCCACTGGAACCCCTGCTGCAGGAGTGTGGGGTGAGCAGGAGGGAGGAGGTGCCCTCGGTGTGAGGCAGGTTCACAGACAAGCCCCTGCCCAGCCCGGGGCTCTGAGGAGGGCGTGGCCCTTTACTCTCCCACCCCCTGAAATGAGCTTCTCCCCAGCAGGTCTGAGTGGGACCTCTGCTGGGTCCACCCCTCTGCAGGAAGCCAAAAGGCTCAAGGAGGAAAGATAGCGGAGGACACCTGACTAGGCACTTCCCCACCCTGATGAAACCACCTCCCCTCGACACCCAGGTCTCTCCTCCACACCGCCTGTGTGACTCTGTCCTGACTGCTCAGCACGGAGGTGGCAGTAACTGCCCTCTTCACTGCTGTACTCGTGCCCAGCTCAGGCTGCCACTGAGTGGGTGTTCTATTAACACAGGAGTTAACTCCTGACTTCAGGAGACTCAGATGTCCCAGACACACTAAGACAATGCATCATTATAAACAAGAATCATTAACTCCTCCCCACACCCCATGGCAACCCTGGCTGCACTGAGGCTATTGCTCAATCCCAGGGCAGTTTGGGCAAGCTTTGCAAAAGAATTTCATCTCAGCCACTGATGACGAGTTTATTCCCGTGTCCTCTGGGAAAACATCGCTTTCATGAAAGCATCAGATTTGGAGTCATGAGAAGTAACTCACCAGGATTTGTTTGGGGGCCAGGAAGCAAAATCAGGGCATGCCCAGGACAAGTGGCAGAGGATGAGGTGGGTAGAGGTCCCTGAAACACACAGCGCCCGTGCAGAAGCTGTAGGCTCTGGCTTTGCAGATAACGTGGGAGTGAAGGTATATTTAAGGCAAGAATTGTAAATGTGCCTTTTTAATACAAATTAGGCTTTCAAATACATCTGTAATAAGCTGAAATAAGGTGGTAAAGGTTATGTATCTTTTATCTGGAATGGTTAGCCCCAGAAGTATTTGGAATTTCCAATTTTTTTAATTTTGGAATATTTTCATATACATAATGAAATCTCGGGGATGTGACCAAGTCTAAATGCAGAATCCATTTATGTTTCATATACACATTCTACATATAGCCTGAAGCTAATTCTATGCAGTATTTTTAATAATCTTATGTAAGAAACAAAGTTGATATACATTAAACCGTCAGAAACCAAAGGTGTGATGTGCACAGAGGGAAATGGGGCAGGGGGAGGAGGCCAAGAGAACCCGGGTACTATGAACACAATGTGTGTGACAGGTACACCTGTAACCCCTAACTCAAGCATTACAAAAACTGTCCATGAAACCTAAAACATTTGTACCCACTTAATATTATGAAATTGGAAAAAAGGAAATCAAAGGTGTGGAATTTCCTTCTTTTTTTTTTTTTTTTTTCTTTTGAGACACGGTCTCACTCCATCACTCTGGGTCGAGTGCCATGGTGGCATCGTAGCTCACAGCAACCTCAAACTCTTTGGCTCAAACAATCCTCCTGCCTCAGCTTCCTGAGTAGCTGGAACTATAGGCACCTGCCACAACACCCAGCTAGTATTTCTGCTGTGTTCATATTTGAGAACATTTGGATTTCAGTTCAGGGACGTCCAACCTACATGACTCTACTCTCTAAGAGTGGGCATGGGGTCTGGACTTGTGCCCTTTCAGTTCTTCAGAATTGAATGTGTGTGACCATCCAAGGAACCCAGAGTTCCCAGAGCTGTGTCTACAGCACCTGTCTAGCCAGTGACCAGGGTCACCACCTGCAGCAGAGAAAGGACCTGCCATCCTCACCCTTTCTGAACTGCATGGCCTCCTGTCCTGCTGATGGCCAGTTCTCATCATTTTCTGTGGGTCTGCGCAGGACTGTGCTCAGCCCCTGATGGGGAAGGGTGTGCTCTCCTCGTAAGGGAACATTTTAGGCGCTGCTGTGAAGTACTGGGGGCCAGTTAACACACAGCCCAGAGTAAGCCCTTCTCAGAAAAGAACTCAGGCGGTTCTTGGGCAACCCACTTTACCTACCTTGTTGTACACCTAGACCACGCTTCCATTAAATGCTATGCTTTCTGATGAGATCATCTGTATTCAATTTCTAAAACAACATTCCTACTGAGGAGGCTGTTATCTGCCATAAATAGAGTAGAGACTTACAAACAAAAGTTTATGGCAGCTGACCATTCTCTCCCCATGGAGCAGTGTATTCGTTTTCTTGTTGCTACTGAGACACATGGTTACAAACTTAGTAGCTTAACACAACACAGACATATCTCTTACAGTCCTGGAAGTCAGGAGTCTGAGATGGTGTCGCAGAGCTGGGTCCCTTCTGCAGGCTTTAGAGGAGAATCCGTTCCTGGCCTTGTCCAGCTCCTGCTGCAGCCAGCCTGCCTCGGCTGGTGGCCATACACTGATGTCTGCCTGCATCTGCTCTGACTCTGGCCCTCTCACCCTTCCTTACTAGGACCTTGTAACGGCATTGCGCCCACCCAGATAATCAGACTTTCCATCTCCAGATCCTTAACTGGACTACACCTGCCAAGTCCAAGGTGACATATTCACAGGCTCTAGGGATGAGGATATGGACATCCTGGGGGGAGGGGTGACATGATTTAGCTCCTACAGCAGAGAACAGGCTGCTGTGCACACTGCTTTCTTCCTGATTTCTCTCACTCACGTCATTTAAACCCACTGGCGGGAAAGAGGTTCCATTACTCTGTCCCTTCACATCTGAAGAGGGGTCCCGTGAGGTGCACCCACCACCCACAGCAGCAGGCCCCAGCTAGCTGCCCTCACCCTCTGAGCCCTCCCTGCCCTGTCCCACAGGGCAGCGGGGCCTTCAGAGAGGACTGGGGTCTTGGACATGGCTCTCAGCAGGTCCCACTTCCTGTTTAAACCCCTGACAAAACTGGGTTTTCCCTGTGAGTGTGGACAGAACAGCCTCTGAGGACCATCGGGCAGCAAACCCAGGCTCACTGACTTCCCATGAGGAACTGAAAGGACCAAGCTAACTCCATTTTGCAAGCCCGTTGCCCTGAAAATGTCCCAGCAGGCAACAGCAGTCTGGGGTTATGTTCTTTCTCCAGCAGAGGGATCAGGCCTGTCCTGAGAACCCTCACCCGAGGAGGCACAAAGCGTCCTGCAAGGTGGGGTTCTCCGGGAGCCCTACTCGGGGAGCCCTGGGGGTGGTGCAGGGGCCTGGCCACATGCACCCCCTCCAGAGAGAGCAAGCAGTCGGCCATGCTGCCTCTTTCAGAGGGCGCTCCAGCCCAAGTGCTGCAGCTGTCAACGCTGCTCAGTCCCTTCTCCAGTCTCATAGAGTTTTCCTTCCCCAGGATTCCAAGAGAGATGCCTCAGAGCGTCATGTCCTGAGGGGAAGAGACGTCCACACCACGGGAAAGCAAGCTGCAAAACAGTATGTGTGTCCACTTTAGCAGAGGAATATATGTGTGTCTGCTCCGTGCATAGAAAGATGTAAACGTGAAGTTTAGCCGCGCTGCCTACATCTCCAGCCTGGTGTCAAGCAGACCTTTCACCTCTCTGCCATATAGTTCTGTGCTGATTAGATTTTAATATTTTTGCAATGAGCATATCACTTTATGGTCATTTCTGCAATCAAGAAATATAACATTTTAATGGCATGAGAAAAATGTTGTTGAAGTGTGTTTGACGTAGAAAAACATCCATAATATATACATGGAATTGAGAAATTACCAAACAGCGGGGACAATTCCATTTTGCGAGGAAAGATGTGTCAAAATGAAGGGGACAGTGTGTTCAAGGATGATACTTGGGTGTACTGAAATGTTAAAAGTGATTGTCTTTGGTGGAGTTACCATTTCTGTCTTCTTATGATATGTACAAATATTCATATTTTAAAAACAGTGACAGTTATTATCTTGTGTTTAATGAAAGGGGCGTGTAAAGCCCTTTACCCCAAAGTAAGGCAAGAATCAAGGGCTGGTTTAAAGAAGAGGGAGGTGGGCTCTGCCTCCGAGTTCTGCCTGCCCAGCTGTCACCAGGCTCCCTGCACCTCCAGCCTCCCACGAAGCCCGTACCCAGCTCTCAGGGGCAGCCTGGCACCGCAGAATGGGCTCGGCAGCTGGAGCCAGGGACCCCAGTCTGGCCCGGGGCCTGCACTCCCAAGCAGTGTGCCCCCGGGCAACATGGTAGCATTTACAGCCTTACTTCTTTACTTGTGGAAGGGAGATAACAGTTGGCCAGTCCACCTGATAGGATCAGAGGGTTCTGTGGTGAAATACAACTCTGTGTATGTCCTGTGAGGCCTGGAATGTTCTATGGCAGCAGCTTCGTCACTTTACCGCTGTCTTAGTGTTGGTGATTCTGAGCTCTGACTTTCCTCCTAGGCAGCATTCCTAGTTGTTCACAGCCCAACTTATTTGGAGGGGCCTGTCTAGTTCCTAGGTGTGGAGTTTTATTTTTCATTTTTCATTTTTTTATTATAAATCATAGCTGTGTACATTAACGTGATCATGGGGCACCATACACTTGGTTCACAGATCGTTTGACACATTTTCATCACACTGGTTAACATAGACTTCCTGGCATTTTCCCAGCTATTTTGCTAAGACATTTACATTCCACATTTGCCAAGTTTTACATATACCCTTGTAAGATGCACCACAGGTGTAATCCCATCCATCCCCTTCCCTCTACCCACCTCCCCCCTCCCTCCCCACCCTTTTCCTTTTCCCCCTAAATGTTTTGAAAATGTGCATGAATTTCTAAAGCAATTATTTTTTTCTGTAGATTTAGCTGTTAATGCCTCAGTAGGTAGGCACTAAAACCATTTCTCAAAACTAATTGAAATGAAGCAAAGCTTTTCTCTTCTAAGAGTCCATCAAGGAATGAAATGAAAAAATAGAGCGAGGTGGTTATTCAAGTAACCTGGTAGGACAAGACTCCCTCAAATCTACTGTTTTTCCTGTAAATTAAATGTTTTATTTGTGGTCAAAAAGCCACTATTAAAACTAATATACAATTGTTGGTAATATCAGTAAGCAAAATGGTAGTTTTTTAAAAAAAAGAAAATGCTTAAAAGTTTACATAAATCAACTTTCTAAAAATGCCAATATACACTTTTTTAATGTAGAAGGGCAGCATAGAGAAATTGAAGAAGCATGAACTTAGGCTCAACACCGAGCCTAAGCAGGGGCTCAACCCCCTTGCTTTCTGACCATGAGGCATTGAACATTTCACTGAACCACTCTATACCTCAGTCTCCTTATTTGTAGAATTAAGCAATAATTTCTATTGCCTAGAATTGCTGCAAGGGAGCCTGAGGTACAGTATTTGATCTACAACAATATCTATTATTATAGATTCAAGATTCCATTTCCTGTGTCCACGTTGTGAGTTCAAATTTGTAGTATGGAATTGTTTGTTTGTTTGTTTTTTAATCATGATTCAGAACTTTATAGAAGTGATTGTAGGATGAAGGAAGTCATGGGAGTAGAGTTCTATTACCAGATATTAAAGTCAATATTTTTTTGCTGTGTTGCACATTGGGAGTATGTGGCCATGTTTCTAGACACATTTTTTGAAACCTCTGTATTCAAAATATTTTGTATTGGGTGGTACCTGTGGCTCAATGGGTAGGGTTCTGGCCCCATATACCAAGGGTGGTGGGTTCAAACCCCACCCCGGCCAAACTACAACAAAAAATAACCTGGCATTGTGGCAGGGAGGCTGAGACAAAAGAATCGCCTAACCCCAGGGGTTGGAGGTTGCTGTGAACTGTGTGATGCCACGGTACACTACTAAGGACGATAAAGACTCTATCTCTACACACACACACACACACACACACAAAATGTATTTTTCAACATCATTCTCCCTTCCCTTCCTCTTCCCTCCCTCTCTCCTTCCCTGTCTCCCTTCTTTCCTTCCTTCTTTCCATACTTCCTTTCTTCCTTCCTTTTTAGAGACTACGAAAGAATATATTAGAGGTGTTACTATTCTCTCAATTATCTCAACATTTAACAGTATCCCTTCAAATTATCTATATTGTGACTCTGTGTGTTATGCGTAGCAAGAAACAAACTCCAGAAATTGAACTTGTCTTTTTTCCATTAACCACCCGTGGCCAAACCTGATTATATCATTGATTTCAACTGAGTTTTATAATTTGTACCCTCCTATTCTAGATTGGCTTGTGATCTGCAGAAGAGATTCTAGATCAGTTGCTTGTAGCAACGAAAATAATTTTATGGTTGGGGCTCACCACAACATGAGTAACTGTATTAAAGGGTCACAGCATTAGGAAAGTTGAGAACCACTGTGATGATGTGCTATGTATTTGTAGAATCTTATTTCATGTGAAAGCAATTTTAAAATAAAACCATAAATGTTTTCATAACTGGAAACATTGTCAGTACAAAGTAATTCTCCAAAATCTACTTTGCAACCCTTAGGGGTCCAGTCCCACCACATCTTTCTCAAAATTAAATTTAAAATGACTTAAGAGCTAGATTGGCAAGGAGCCCAGCATCTTCTACTTGTGTCAACTGTCCCTCACACCCCATCTGTTGCTTATGGTCTGTCCTTGTGGATACCTAAAGGTGTCCTGGTGTCAGTCAGCCTGCTGCTACATGACTGCCATCCTTCCTCAAAGCCTCGGAAGGGCTCTAGTCCCCTCCATCTGCCTGCAGTTGCTTGCTCCATTACCGTGAAAACTTGCTGGCTTCAGGCACTGTGACCCACTGGGAGAGCACAACTCCCCAGCTATAGAAGGCTTAAACATCCACTCCACACAGAACTACAAACACCACTCCACTTCTCAGTCCTAGGGACTCTCTCTCAGAGATAGATGTACATCCTCTTTACCCCTTGAAACACAAAGAAGTAGTCATTTTGCTCCTTCTACCTCAGTGTATGCCTTTGCTTTTGATTAGAGTAACTCAGCAGGGCAGCTCTTGCCTTTATGTAGGTGAGAAGATATTATTAACAGTTATTAGTTGGGCATAGTGCTCACACTTGTAGTCCTAGCAGTGCGGGAGGGCAACGCAGGAGGATCACTTAGCAGTTTGGGAAGCCAAGGCAGGAATTTGAGACTAACCTGAGCAAGAGCAAGACTCTGTTGCTACCAAACATAGAAAAATTAGATGGATGTCATGGCATGTGCCTGTGGTTTCAGCTACTCAGAAGTCTGAGGCAGGAAGATCACTTTAGCCCAGGAGTTTGAGGTTGCAGTGAGCTGCTATGATGCCACTACACTCCAGCCAGGGCAATGGAGCCAGACCCTATCACACTAAACAAAACAAAACAAACCAGTTATGCATATCTCTGATTAATAGAAATTTAAAAATAATTTTTAACTAAATACAGCTTGTTTGTTAGTTAACATCTTTATTAGTCAAGATCATCCAGGAAACAGAAGGCATATTCAAGGGGTCATTGAAGGACTCTTTATAGAATTATGCACAGGGTTCAGGGAACCAGCAAGGTCAGTGTTGTATCCCAAGGACTAACAAAAATAGGAAGCCATTATCATCTGGGGTTTATAGGGGCAAGTGGAAAGTGCTGAAAGCCAGAGAGAGCTATAGCTGTGAGGGAGGGGCTACTTGTTGATAGAGGAGACTGGGGCTTACAGGGAGGTAGAGTAGGAGTGGGATGCCTTTCCTGACCTCTCTGCTCCAACCCTCTGATTTCCTGTCAGTACTACCCATTGGCCCAGCCTTACCAAAACCCAGGTGAGCCCAGGTGATGTAGTACCAGAGAGGTCAACCCCAGATCACAGAGAAGAAATAAGACAGGAAAAACACGTATCTGAAAGAACAAACTGAGAAAAGAACCAGCACAGCATCTTTTAACACAGTAGTAAATGAATAAAAAGACTGAATATTATAGAAAATAGAGGATGGTTCCTGGTCAGTAGAAAAGGTAAAGGAGAAAGGGATGAATTGAGGGACAAAAGATCCTCTCTTCCAGGCTGCTTCCTAGAGTGGAATCCTAGAAGTTGCTGCTAAGTCTTCTTTTCATTATACCTCTGTAAAAGGAGACACTTCCTCAAAAGACCTCACCTTCTAATCCACAATTTGAAATGCAGATGTCAATTATGGACTGAGACAACATATCACCCTCAGGCCACTGACAAATAGGGAACTTATTCTCAGAAAGAAAGACTATTTCTTTCTGTTTTTCTGCTGGGGAAGGGAAGGAAGAGTAATTCGGCTATCTTCTGCAGCATAACAAGTCACTCCAAAACTTGATATAAAACAATGATTTATTATTTCTCATGATTCCCTGGGTTAATGGGGCTTGACTGGGGCCATCTTATGATCATATCATGTAGCTGAGGTCTGCATTCAGCTTGTACCTTGGTTGGGCTAGGGATGTCCAAGCTAGATTCTCATTCCCTCAGATTTCTCTGTGTGTGGCCTCTCAACATTCAATAGTTAACCTAGACTTCCTTCCTTTTTATTTTTTATTTTTATTTTTGTTAAATCATAGCTATGTACATTAATTGCAATTATGGGGTACAATGTGCTGGTTTTATATACAATTTGAAATACTTTCATCAAACTGGTTAACATAGCCGTCACCACATTTTCTTAGTTATTGTATTAAGACATTTATATTCTACTACACTTAGTTGATTTAACATGTACCCTTGTAAAATGCACCATAGGTGTGGTCCCACCAATTACCCTCCCTCCACCGGTCCTCACCCATCCCCCCCTCCTCTTTCCCCTTCACCTTGGGCTGTAGTTGGATTGTAGCTTTCATATGAAAGTGTGGGTGCTTATATATTAGTTTCACAGTAGGGCTGAGTACATTGTATACTTTTTCTTCCATTCTTGAGATACTTTTCTAAGAAGAATATGTTCCAGCTCCATCCATGTAAACGTGAAAGAGGTAAAGTCTCTATTTTTTAAGGCTGCATAATATTCCATGGTGTACATATAACACAATTTATTAATCCATTCATGAGTCGATGGGCACTTGGGCTTCTTCCATGACTTAGCAATTATTAATTGGGCTGCAATAAACATTCTGGTCCAAATATCTTTGCTATAAAATGATTTTTGGTCTTCTGAATATATACCTAGTGGAGGAATTGAAGGATCGAATGGCAGGTCTATCTTTAGATCCCTAAGTGATTTCCATAGGCTTCCTTCCTTACAGCATGGCAATGGGCTTCAAGGAGTATTCCAAGAGGACCTTTCCCAGTGTGCAAACATTTGTTCAGTCTCTGCTTGCATCATGCTAGCTAATGTCCCATTACCCAAAGCAGGCACATGCCCAAAATTATTATGGGAAGGAAGTACATGAGGGCATAAATACAGGAAAATATAGCCCATCAGGGGCCACCAAAGTGACAGTGTTGGGGCTCAGAAAATAATGCCCCAAAATGAAAATATAAGGAGAAGCCTCAGAAGCAAAAGTTTTTCTGACTTTCTCCTGCCCTCCTGTCTCTCAGTCCCATTCCTCCCTGAGACTAGCCATAGAAACTAGAATCCATCTTCTCCAGGACAGGTCATAAAAACTAGAATCCCTTTTCCCAAAAGCCTAAAAATATTTTGTGTAAAAACTGTCCATAAAGAAATTATGTGGCCTATCTTGTTTGACTGTAGGTCAGAAGACCCCCCCCCCCCATGGGCCCTGCCCATGCCCAGAATGAAAGAATGCTGCTCAGAGAAGCCAAGAAAAATCTAAACAGACAAGACTTGTTGGGTTTCCCAACTCAGTCTATTAGTATTAAATCATACTCTTCTTGTCCAATTATATTTCTACATAGCTGTCCATATTTTGTTGAACCGAAGCATAAAAATAGACAATTTCCCCCATATCTTTAGGTCTTCATTCTGAAAGCTCCTGTGTATACATGTTAAATAAATTTGTGTGCCTTTTTTACAATTAATCTGCCTTTTGGGAGTCAATTTTTTAGAGAACTTTCAGAGGGCCAATGGAAATTCCCCTCTTAGCCCCTACAACAGTCTGCCCCCCAAAAGTAAAAAAGTGAGAGGATTTGCTCCCTAAGGAGCAAAAGAGGTCATCACCAAAGTGAAATGTTGCAGAAAGGAAAGCAGAAATCAAAACTTGCCAAGACCATCCTGTTACCTCAGTTTTATGAAGGCAAATACATTTCATGCTCAGAAGTTGTTGCTGTAAGAATAGGCAGCCCTTCTTCCATGTTTTATTAAGGTTTCTTTAAGATGGCATAATAATAAAATTCTCTGTCCAAGAATTAACCATTTATACATTATTGCAGGTGTCAGGGTCATAGGCTTGCTCTTCATGTTTGAGGAAAGGAAAGAGGTGCAAGGTTGGGGAGGAGTGGCCAGAGAGAGCTCAAGATCATTTTGCCCAGACTGGGAGGTCAGGACAAAACCAGCACCCAGCCGTTCACTTCTTATCCTACACCTAGGAAAATGGAGATTACTGGAAGTCAGAATTATACAAAGTTTGTCAAAATTGGAGGCATTTATTTAACAAGTAAGAGGCAGTCTGCTCATAACAGTTTATAATCCTGAAGATTGTGAGTAGGGGATCCTCAGAAAATAATCCCCCTTCATTTGTAATGTAATATCACTCTGTCCCCTCTCTTCCCAACTAGGTTAGGGTTAGTGGCTGTGGGTGTTCTCACATTTCTCTCAGCACTAAGGGGTTCAGGGTGTGGGTGTGGCATGTCAGTTTCACATTCACTTTAACTGCCTTAGATGTACACGTAGATAATCCAATGTGGGAACTACTATAAAAGCATCCTGTTTTGTGAAGAAGGGTGTACTTTGGGGCTCACCTGGGAGACTCTGGGTCTCTAACTAGTGTCCCCTTCTGTCTCAATATGTCCAAACTTTCAATTTGCCCTGGAATATATGGAACAGAAGAAAAGGTGTAAACACATAAGCCATAGCTATGAAGAACGTAGATTGAAAATCTTCAGATGAATACCAGGTTTTAAGTATCCAAATAAAAGTTAAATTCAAATAATCCTCTTCAAGCACTGCCTTCGTGGCCATTTTATAAGCCACATAAGGAAATCAGTCTTTTTATTCATGCTTACAAAAGCCAAGACTAAAAGCAGCATTACCAATTTTTATTACTAACCTTATTTATCTGAAAGACTCTTAAACTCTTTTCATTATTCAAATCTACCTGCAAAGAAATAAAATAGCCATAACTTTGTATTAGGGTGAAGTTAGGGGAGTGAAAAGAATGTGCCATGGGCACTAAAGGAAATTCTGAAAAATAATTATGAAAATTAATTTGAAAAATAGTTTGAGTAAGAACTCAATAGTTAGAACCTTATAAGTTGAACATTTAAGTTCTATGTTCTAGTGTGTTTCTCTAAATATTTTTTTTTTCTTTACTTCAAGCTATATTTTATTAAATGACTGAAAGATCTGTTTCAGCTGGCCCCTCAACTGCCCCACAATAGCCTCTGCTTCCTAGTATTTACACCCTAGAGTAGGGCTGGACTTAGCAACTTGCTTCTAATAAATAGAATACAGCAAATGTGATGGGAATTCTGAGATTGTTACCAAAAGACTGAGATCCTTTTGGTTTGGGATATTTTATACACTTCCTCTCTATTGGCGTCCTTGCTCTTTGGGAAGCAAGCTGCCATGTTGTAAGCTGCCCTCTGGAGAGGCCAATTTGGTGAGAAACTGAGACAGGTCTTATCATAGACCCTCAATCCCAGTAAACTGTGATGACCTGAACTCTGTCCACAACCAGGTGACTGAGCTTAGAATCCAGAAGAGCCTTCAGATGAAACTATAGCCTAGCTAACACCTTGACTGTAGCCTTGTTAGGTACCCTGAGTCAGAGGATCCAACTAAACTATGCCCAGATTTCTTACCCTCAGAAAGTAGGAGATAATAAATGTTATTTTAAGCTACTAAGTTTTTTAATATTGAAATTTTATTTTTATTTTTAATTACTATGAGTACATAATAGTTGTATATCTTTGTAGGGGGCACATGTAAAGTTTTGATACAGACATACCATGTGAATTAATCATTTAGGGTATCCAATACATCAAGCATTTATCACTTCTTTATGTTAGGAACATTCCAATTCCATTCTTTTAGTTATTTTAAGGCATACCCTAATATATTGTTGATTGTGGTCACTTAGTTGTGCTATCAAATATTATTCATTCTATCTATCTAACTATACTTCTGCACACATTAACCATTCCTACTTTATACTCCCTTCCTGCTACCCTCTAAATCTCTAATAACCATCATTCTACTCTCTGTGTCAATGAGGTCAATTGTTTTTAATATTTAGGTCCCACATAAGAGTGAGAATGGAAGAGATTTGTCTTTCTATACTTGTGAGCCACTAAATTGGGGGGTAATTTGTTACACAGTACTTAATACAGGAACATTAGTATAGTATGACCAAGAAAATAAATATTTCTTTCTACTCTTTTCTGCCTTTGAAGGACATTATTCCAGTACATTTATATAACATTTAAAATTATAAGATTTTATAGTTAAAATTCTACAATGTGAATAAATGAATATCTAAAATGGATTAACTAACCAATGAGAATTATTCTTCTAGGACAGTTTTGGTAGAACTGAGTATGATGGTCACCCACAAAATGCCCATTGTTAGTGTCATAAAATGTTAAAATTCATCTTTGGGGCAAAGACTGACTTTGCTTGCATATTACGCCTTTTAATCTCCATTTCCTTTCAAAAGAGAAAGTTGTTTTTAGTTAACTTTATCTTACAACATTAAAAAATCTATTTTCATCAACAGAATATATTGGAATGGCTTTCAGAGAGGGTATTAATTAAAGCAATCGCATAAACAGAATCACATCTCTGTACAAGTCTTATTTCATGATTGAGCTCTTTTCATATCGTTTGGAGACAATGTCTTTTTTAAGAGTATCTCTAGCATGCATCACTGTTTAGAGATGACCAGGCTGGCCCACAGCCAATACCTTGTTGGTAGGAGTGTTTTTCCTCTTCTGTGGCCAGCAAGTTCAACTGACTAGCTTTCTGATCTGACAGCAAGGCAGCTGGCTGAAGTTATAGCTGTGATTCAGCCTGGAAACAGCCTATGATGGTTTCTCACAGGTTTCATAAATGACTATCCAAAGAAGGGAAGTCTTGCCATCTGAAGAAGATGTATTTATTCAATTGAAACCTGGAAGAAAGATACATGTTGAGCTTCTTCTTTCCCACCATTTCTTTCACTAATGGTTCCCTAAATAGACTGAGTTGTTAATGAAAGAGTAATTTTTCTGAAGGTCTTAGAGTTTGTCAAAAACATCCAATTTATAAACTTAAACTAAGGATGTTTACATTATGGGTCTATGTGTTGGCAGATTACATGTAAAAAAAAAAATAATTACAGGCATAAATTCCCCTTGTACAGTCCAAACAGCTCAGATTGTGCCAACATTTTCACTACAACCCACAAATCTAAGGGCCAAAATGAGAAGAAGGAAGAGAATACCCCACAGGAACCTGGTCATCTCTGAGAAGGGTAGCTTGGTGATTTTCCTGACTCAGACTTAGATGTGCATCATCACAAAAGTAAGAACAGAGATCAGATTTCAAGAGGACTCAATAGATTTTCAGTGAGAGATGAAATTCCTGATTTGTGTTGATGTAAGTCTGGTGATTTGCATTTTTGGCAGTCAGCAACCCTGCCAGGCCTTCTGGGCCTGTCACTGGGGAAACTTCCACAGTTTTTTATTGAATTTCTTATATGAGAACTTTTGAGAAGAACTAAAAAATCTATTTTACTGTGAAACCTAAAAACTGTTGTGGAATGATTTAAGCCTGCATCAGGATAAATAAAGTATCTCAAAACAGATCTTTGCTATCTTAAGTGTAGACAAATGTGGGCTTTCAACAAATGCCCATGTGATTCAGACCACTAATGCCAACTACATTTAGTCTTGGAGTGGCTTGCCAATGGCAGGGTGCCTCCTCTCAGACAAATAAACAGTAACTAGTCCCACTCAAAGAGCTGGAACTATGCTTGGCCAGTAAAGTTCTCTGGTGATATATGGGGTTTACTGTCATGCAATGAAGGCTAACGAGCAGCATGCTGGAAGGTGTAGAGATTATGGGCTGTACCCAGTGGCTGGTGGGATAATAGATTTAGATTGGATTGATGCTCTTAAATCTTAATTCCCTTCTTATAACAGAATTATACATCCACACCCTTTGCCATGTGACTTTGCAGTGCCTCTCAGGAGAGTAAGAAGATTATATGCCCTTGACCTTGGTACACCCTTGACTTTGGTCTTGGCTGTGTAACTTACTTCAGTGAAGGGAATGTAGGTAGAAGTGAAAGTTTGTCAGTTCCCAGCTGAGTCCTTAAGAGGTATTGTGTATTTCTACTCCCTCCTTTCTTTTGTATTTCATCCATCAGCCATGCAAAGAACATGCCTGGGTAGTTAGTTGTTGGTATCAAAATGAAGAAATATATGGAGCAAAATTGAATCCAAGTAGAAGCTTGGAACTGAAGCCACCTGAGCCCCACCGAGTTACGGCTAAGCCTCAGATCCTTGGGAGAGAAACAAATACTACTTGTTATAAGCCACTAAGTTTTGGAGTTGTTTATTATGCAAAATTATTTTAACAAAGTCCTGATTAATATACCTGGGACCCTCCATCTTTCCATATTCAGATAATTGAGTTTTCATTCTACCTGAAAAGGACTTCCATTATAGCTGAAAAGGGCTCACATTTATTTGCATTCATCATCTACCTCTATGCCTTTGTGGTGCACCAAAGCTCTGGCAGTGAGGGCACAAACCCCTGAGGTACAAGTGTTAGGGGGCAGAGTCAGGGCCTGGCCCCAGATTTCTAGATTCCCATGTCATGATAAAATAAAATCCTTACTTAGAAAACACTTTTCCAATCAAGTGATCAAGTACTTTATCTACATAAACTTAGCCAAATAATAAAACTTAACCAAAAGGATGTATGGACATACCAAACAAAGTCACCATAATAATTGTGTACTAGTCTCAGAAATTGCTTCCAGGACAACTTCTCATCAGCCTAGACACAATATATGTATTTTAAAACATGAAGTAGGTGTCTAGTTCCTGAATTCCAATGCTGGATGGGATGAGACAGGAAGAAAAGCATTCTATTAGAGATTGAATGCTATTCTGGCCTATCCCATGCTCACCACTTATACAGCTTCATTTACAAAAACAGTTAACTCTTTATTTCTGTTTCAATGCAGATTTTTTTTCATGACTCAGCAATTATTATTATTATTATTTTTATTATTAAATCATAGCTGTGCACACTAATGTGATCATGGGGCACCATACACTGGCTTTTAATGTGATCATGGCGTACCATACACTGGTTTTTAATGTGATCATGGGGCACCATACACTGGTTTTATAGATCTTTTTTTGACAGAAAGTGTTAAAGACTTATCTTTGCGTTTCCCTGAAGAGCTTCTAGAGTAGGTAGAGTTCAATGGAAAAACATAATCTTACCTGTAGGTGGCAGGTTGACCCAGATGATCTTTTGCAGTTCTTTATTGTGGCATCATTAAGAAAACACCTGAATGTCTTAACACAATAACTAAGAAAATGCAGTGAAGGCTATATTAACGAGTTTGATGAAAATATTTTAAATGATATCTAAAACCAGCACATTGTACCCCATGATTGCATTAATACACACTTTCCTCTTTCATCTTTACATGGATGGAGTTGGAACATATCCTTCTTAGTAAAGTATCCCAAGAATGGAAGAAAAAGTACCCAATGTACTCAGCCTTACTATGAAACTAATTTAGGGCTTTCACATGAAAGCTATAACCCAATTACAACCTACTCTGCAATCTTAACAACATGAGTAGAATAATAATGACCACACACCTTACCAAGCAGGCTGGGAGATTTCTATGGTGACAACTACTGGTCATAGTTTTCCAGGTAATTGGTACTTCTTTATCTTTCTGTGGAAAGAGACAATAGTTCAATTTTCTTCAATAGCTTCTTTTTCCTATCCCTGAAAAATGGGTGAATTCCTCACCAGGGGTGTTTTGATTCTGATGCTCAGATCTTTGGTCAGAAGAGTATTCATAAACATTGAGCTCCTCTACCTTTTTGTATTTGTGACATATATTCAAATTCTAGAAATTTTGTGAGCGAGTTTGAAGGAATCTCAAAAGAACACTAAACAAAGCAGCAATGTTTACATCATGCAATATCTCACTACATCTCACAGAATCTGTCATAATCATAGCCATCCGACTCGTCACTTAGTTGTCCTTTCAGCACAACATCACTGAGCAGGATTCTATCTTGTGCTAACGTTGCTATCTCATACAGTTGAGGGATCTCAGTCCCACAATGTCTGTGGCACTCTTTAGACTCTTAACTGAAGCTTGCTATTTCATTTCATTTGATGCTTTTCAGTTGCATTCCATCTGACAGCACTCTGCTGCTGGGTATTGTGAAGGACATTTCTAGTTCTCATCAATATCTGATTCTCTAACCTTCCTGGGCATGCTCATATCCCTGACAATTGAGTGGGGCCTGGTCTCTGCTCTCTATTTTCCTCTTGTCTTGAGATAGTGAGGCCAAAATATCAAAGCTAGTTGGGCTTCTGAGAGACCAGATAAAGAGCGGTTGTCTTCATGAATCATCTAAATTCACAGTGGCTATCGTAGGAGAGAAAAAACTTGTAAGGTAAGCCATAAGATTCAGTGGTTGTTGGTTATTGCATAATCACTTCATCTACCTTGCTTAATATGAATGTGTATTTATTTGAAGATTATATAATTTATCTGTAGCAAAAAAGTCTTATACATTCACCAAAACTTGGTGGCCCACCTCTGAATAGGCTGAAGATTCTGTTATAATAAAGGTCATTTTTATTTTTATTTTGGGCCATGCAAGAACCCTCTAATGCCTTGAAATCTACAGCTGTCCTTAAAGTGGTTTTGTAAAAACATTTTAACCATTTTAAGTGCATGACTCAGTAGTATTACGTATATTCACATTTTTGTGCAACAGATCCTCCGAACTTTTCATCTTGAATATCTGAAATTCTTTGTCCATTAAACAACGACCCATTTCCTCCTCCCCCCAGCTCCTGGAAACTACTATTCTACTTTCAGTGTCTATAATTTTAGATATTTCATATAATAAAAGCTGTTTTTTATTTTTAAAGCATTTAGAGCCTCTGTCCCCATTTGTCCCTATCTCATTTTAATAAACTTTAATATTAATTTTCCACACTACTGTTGGTAGAAGTACACATGTGTATATATGTTCTATCATTTATCATCCCTGGTCCTCCTACCTGGAAGGAAATAATTAACAATATGGAGATGTATTCTCCTCAACATACTGTTATTGACTGCTTGAGGACAATTTTGCAGGAGGATACCCATTATCGGGGTCCCTTTCTTTCCTGAAGGAAGCTATAAACTCTTGAGAGAGCCCTGCAGGTAGTTATGTGTTTGTCTTATTTTTTCCAGAATAGGCTAGAGGAAGTTAAATCGGTCTGGAGGCCAGTTTGAAAGGTAGATTGTTTCCTGGGACACCATGAATAAAATTCTCTGTGATATGTCATCAATTGTGTTGTACTCAAGTCTACAGGAAACAGTGTGGTTAAACTACACATTAGACTGAAGTCCTGCAAGCAGCTTATTAACTTAGAGGATGTCATAAGAGTTTTTTAACTAAGTGTGTGGTAAGGGTTTTTTCATTTTGGAAAACCTGGAACACTAGATTGAGTCAGGATGCTGAATTCATGGTTGGAGTTCTTTCTGTCAGTAAGCAGCTATCTGGCTGTAAGTCCCTTAGCCTGATAGGCCTAAAGTCAGACAAAATATTTATGGTTATCCTAGGTAGATTACAAAGTCTTTTCTATCTCCAGTTCTCAATGGTTTTGTAAAGTACGATAGTTTTACTTTTAGAGAAACTTTCAGATAAAACCTAACAGACTTATCTTGATATATTTTCAGAAAGATGTTATTTTTCATAAAGTCCATAAGGATTTTCAAAAATATACAGAGAAACCAATTTTTAATTTGCTTTTTATCTTAATAAGTATGCCCTTAAAAATGAAAACTAGAGATTGAGAAAGGCAACTGAATGTCCCTGAAGCTAGGCTAATATTCAACACTGACATCTGAGACTTGCCATGTGCCTTGAGTTCAGTTTTGTTTTTTATCCAGTACTTGCTCTGAATGGAGGTCATTTTGTGTGGGAAGGAAAAGTAAATGTTCAGAAAAGATTTCATTTGTTTAAGCTGCTGGCAGGCAGGGGATGGCAGTTTCTTTTGTTCAGAGACTCATATTCCTTCATCTCCCTCCTTTCTCTCTGATATTTAAAGGTGTTTCTTGATTTGGGCATCATGGATCTATAAACACACTGCACAGTAATTTAAAATTGTTCTTCTTGGGGGCGAAAACAGATTAAGTCTCAGGTCTCCATGAATAGCTCTGCTCTCTTTTTTAATAAAGAAGAGTTAGACTGGACCAGTGCCGATGGCATATTTACCTTCATGAGCTTAAAAAAAAAAAAAAAAAAAAAAAAGTTAATTATTGCTCGGAGCAAGTTAGTCTGGCTGTCCTGAGCTGTCTTTTATTAGTTGTCCCCTTCATTAATTTCCCTCACTGGATTTGCTGCTAATAGCTGCCTGGTCCCAGTCAGCTCAAAGCCGCATCTGTGCCATTGAGCAGAAAAGTAGGAGTCTGGCCAGAGAGGGGTGGAGATGGGGTGAGAGAGACGCTATTTACAAATCAGCTCATATTAACATGATGGTCTGCTGCACTGAACAGGGGAGACGGTGGCCTCATAGCTGAGAGTCGCAGAGCAGAGGAGAGATAGTGAAATCTTCTGAAGGAACCAGCATTGTGCATGGCGGTTTGGACTTTTACTTTACTCCTATGAAGTATCAACTTAGAATGATACCTTTTTTTTCAAAGACTGGACATAACACACTACTATGTCACTGAACTTCATGAAAGTTGCAAAAGTATTGATCTTTTAGCAAGAAGGTTAGATTTTCCCCTTCTGATACAAAGACTTTGAGAGATCCAAGTCAACAAATGATCTTTTGTCCTTTGTAAGCTCATAGCTTATTTTTAGATATTTATTAATTCAGTTAGAGACAATATATTGAATACATATGCAATTTTCTATTCTTGTTCTAGCTGTGATATATGCTATTTTGGTCATTCTCAACCGTCTTTATTTTTCTCACATTTGTCACTGAGAAGCATACTGTCTTACTAATTTATTTTGTCTATATTATCTTCCCTCCTTAGAATGTAAGCTGCAGGAGGACAAGTGGGGATGTGTGTGTGCATGTGTGTTCCCAGTGCTGCTTTCTCCAGAATCTGTAACATGCTTCCCACACAGTAGGAGCTTAATAAATACTGAGTTGATGGATGAAGGGATGTTTTATAGTTAAAGAACAATCAGTTGTAAATTCAAATTTATATGCATATTCATATAAGATACATTTCAGTGACCCTTTCTTTCCTTGGATAAGAAGAAGGTAGTTGGCTTAAGTGTTAACCCTTCCCCCAACCTATATCGTAGATGAATGTCGTGATAGATGGATCTGCTTAAACAATCCTTTTTCTTCTCTACATAATAGTTAATCTTTTCAAGTTGCACCTAAAATCCTCCAAAGATGAGAAAAATGTACTTGCACTAGTACTGTGAGGGGTACTGTGAGGGAGTGGATGAAGCAGGAGTTAGGAGTTCAGAACATATTCTACACTTGATCTTAGCCAAAAAGCTGAGAAGTGGTAGAATATATTCTATATAAACATAATTGCTTGAGTAGATTGAGGAAATAAGTCACACTTTTTTATATACACTGTAATATTATATATTTGAGTGTCCTAATAAAATAGAAAAGTTAAATATGAATATTCTGAGTATTACATGCCTGAGTTTGTGAGGCATTGGCTTGGGTTCAAATCCCACTTCTAGTATTTTTTAGCTATTTGGTCTTAAGCACATTAATTTTGGCCTTAGTTCTTAAATAGAGATAAATGAAGTAATAAACAAAATAGAGATAAATGAAGTAATACACATAATGAGTTACCTAATATTAGGTAACTCCTAACAAATGGTTGGCTGCTATTGTTATTATTTTCTTGAAATAGATGAATGTTACATGTACATAGTATTTTAAGTATAAAAATCATACAGTAGATTTTTTAATTATTTAAAACTAATGATAATTCTATTAAAATATCAAATAAAAAATCCAGGGCAGTAAAAATCTAGAGTAATTGTAACTATCATCAACTTTAGGGTAGCATTATTTGTAGTTAATGATGATAATTAATATAATTCTCTAAAAAGGTGAAAGAAAATACTTCATCCTTTGTTACTATATCATGGAGTAAAGACCCTGAGTGGTGTGGTTCTTTAGGGAGTGTTTAGAAAATTAAAAAGCATATAGTCTTTGAATTGAAAATTTCATTTTTAGGAAGTTATCCTACAAAAAATGTTCTCTCTCTGTCTTTATACACACATGCAGACAAGCACGGACACACACAGGAAAGGATGGTTTGTTTTTGTTTTTTGTTTTTGAGACAGAGTCTTACTATGTCATCCTCGGTAGAGCCTCACTCTGGTGTCACAACTCACAGCAACCTCAAACTCTTGGACTTAAGTGATTTTCTTGCCTGAGCCTCCCAAGTAGCTGGGACTACAGGTGCCTGCCACAACGCCCGGCTAGAAAGGATGTTCATTATAATGTTCCTTGCAAAATAAAAAGTTTGGAATCAATTTAAGTGTTCTCCAGTGGAGAATAAGTTCAACAAGGCATTATGTATTCATGTGATGCAATATACATACACTATCATAGAAGAATGGAGTGTTACTAAGTGAGCTGACTTGCTAGGGTGACCGCAAGCTCATCTTTCATTACTGATACCACTAATGCTGGCTATTAAGGTAATATTAAGGTATTAATGTTTTTAACCTCATTACCTGAATAACAAGTTGTTCCCATCAGTTCAGGTGACAGAAAAATTCAAGTTTTGCTACTCTTTCAGGTATATTGATAGATTCTGGTACTCCATGATGGTAGAAGGGCATTAAATTAAAAAAGCGGGGGATATACACAGAACCAGTTAAATACATGTGTTTTATTATCATGAAACTCTTTTTAAATCTCTTTCTAAAATTTTCATCATGGGAAATATTGATGGTTTCTTTGACTTCAAACTTCATTCATCATCAGAGTCACTTGTGTTACATTTTACGGGTTCCCAATCCCTACTCTAGACTTACAGGATCAGACTTCTTGATGCTAGAGCCCTAGACTTTGTATTTTTTTTTTTTTTTTTAACTAAGATGATTCTGATGTGACCAATTTAGCAGTAATTGTGGGATCAGCCTTCAGCAATCATGGGGTAAGACAGTAAGGACAGATAGGAAAGATTACTCTCAGAGGTCTTGGTAGATCCCCGGATATCTTAACCAAGAGAGAGCTCTTTTACAAGGGTGGCTGTACTAGCTATGCTCATGCTACTATTTATATTATTCTTGGCAAAGTCTGTCTTGGGACAATATTGGCAAAAGGTAAATTGTCCACAATATTTTAGTAAATTAAAATCTCAAATTGTAGAGCATTATTTTGGGGATCATCTAATTTGGCAACGTTTAAATTCATATTTGTGTGAATATGGAAATGTAAGAAAAGGGTACACACCAAATGGTAACAGTAGCCATTGGGAAATGTGATTGTATTGGTGAGGTAAGGAAGGTACTTCTCCTTTCTACTAATACAATAGACTATAAAATTTTATGTTTATATCACACAGGCAATTAAAGAGAACCAATAAGCACATTAAAATATGGTTGGTGTAAGCTTTCTCAGGTTCTATCAGGTAGTATATTAGGTACTTGCTGGACTGAAGGATGACTTCCTTCTCTAAAGGGGGCTTCATTTTTTCTTACCAGCAGGCAAAGAGTCAGAAGTTTTAGGACACTAAGAGACAGGAGACCAGTCAAGGGGTTATCTGGCTGATCCTTTATTCCCTGCTTCTCAGCCTTTAGCTTGTTCTAATCAATCTCAGTCCCCTCTTCCCCTCTTTGGGAGAGTTCTTCCTTTTCCTTCTATCTAAGCAGATCTAGATTTTCTGATGGGATTTGTTCTCAACCTGGCATATGCTTCAAATTAATCATAAAGTTTCTACCTGGGTAAATAGAGTGGGTGATGAGAACATCTAATCATAAATTCATCAGCTCATCTGAGTCAGGTTGAAGAGCCAGCAACAGTAAACAAATACCTGGTATAAGTTTCGGAAAAACATGCAAAGGAACTTTGCAAGCATCATGTTCCATTTTTTGCTTTTTTTCTTTCTGAACAAAGATAAACAGAGATCATGGTGGGATTTATATGTTACACAATGAGCTTCTGTATTGGGCTACATTGTGTAATATGCATAACATAATATTTAATCTATCCATAAAGAAAGGTATGAAATTATTAATTGTATTTTGAGTATTAATGAGATCTTAAGCCTATGAAGAATAATTGGACAAGAGTTTCCAGGATAAAGTCATTATTTATTCAAGCCTGTGGTGGGCCTAAGGCTCTTGGTCAGATATGATTTGAGGGTATAATATGGGCAGTGTTGGAACAAGATATCTTTTGCTGGGACAACTGGTAGGGAAGACAGAATTCCTTTAAGGTTAAAAAAAAAACAAAACAAAAAACAAAAACCACCATAAAGTCAAAAAAACAAAACCAAGCTTCTGTCTTCAAAAAAAGTAAATGTCTGATTGGCAATCCTCTTATCTATATTATACTGATGGCCAATGGCTTGATAATCAAAAGGACTATGTATACTGAGAGAAAAAACATATTATTTGTAATGAAAGGGTCAGCCTTGAGTTTTTGGTTCCCTGGGTATAATTCTGAGTAAGTCCCTTAACCTCTCCTAGTGCTTGGTTCTCTACCTGTAACCTTCACTCCTATCACAGGATGTTTAGGCTGTTTCCAGTTTTTTTCTCTGGTACACAGAGTGTCATGATAAATAGCTTTGTAGCTAAACTTTTTATTCACATTTATTTTCTTCCAATGAAAGAGTGCCCCCAAACAAGAAATTATGTGTCTTTTTATGGACATAGATGTATATTCCAAATATATTGTTAGGTTAAAAACAGGTGGTTAAAATAGTGTGTGTAAAATTATCTAATAACGCTACAACAGCTAACAGTCATCACATGCTCATCACATGCTGGGGTCATTGCTAAGTCATTTACCTAGATTCTTTTATTAAAACTTTACAACAGCTCTCTGATGTAGGCACTGTTATTATTTCTATTTTACAGAAGACACAAACCTTAAATATTAATAGCAGTCATTGGATCATGGCTCATTTTAATTTTAAAATGGTTTATATTTTCTACTTTTTAAAACTCAGAATACCCTTTTTTATTGTGGTAAAATGGATATAACACAAAATATACCATTTTGACCATTTTAAAATTACACTTCAGTAAATTCATCATGTTATGCAGTCATCACCACTGTTGCACTTCCAGACTGTACGTCATCCCAACCAGAAACTCTGTTTTCACTATGTGGTTGGACAATTAATTTTGTGAACTCATCCTAGAAAAAGTGCTACATATCTCCTTACTGAATATCACCATGGTCATTTTCAAAGTCCTCCCTTTGGGAAGCTATGGAGCCATGCCAGAGCCTACTCCACCCTTCAGAGCACTTTTTGAACTCTTTTTCTGAATAGCTGGGACTACATGTGCTGGTCACTATGCCTGGCTAATCTTTTTATTTTTAGTAGAGCAGAACCTGGCTCTTGCTCATGCTGGTCTCAAACATCTGAGCCCAAGGAATCCACCTGCCTTGGCCTCCCAGAATGCTAGGATTACAGGTGTGGGCCACCACTCCCATCCTACAGAACTGTGTTTCTAAAATGGCCATCAAAGCTGTCATCATAGGAGGTCTGACAATTAAGTTTGGGATCTCTTCCTTTAAAAAGTGCTTTGAAGGGCAGACTAGGTGCTGGTGAATGACCATAGGGGTATTCAGCAATGAAGTATGTAGCACTTTTTCTAGATAAGTTCAAGAACTTAATTGCTTGACCTTGTAAACAGCAACTCCCCATTCTCCTCAATCTCTAGGTCCTTAAAACTTCTATTCTATTTTCTGTCTCTATGAATTTGCCTACTCTAGACACCTCACATACATGGAATCATAATATATTTGTCTTTTTGTGCTGATTTATTACACTTAGCATATTTTTAAGATTCCTTCATATTGAAGCGTATGTCAGAATTTCATTCCTTTCTAAGGCTGCTTATTATTCCATTTTAAGTACATGCCACATTTTGTTGTCCATTTATCTGTTGATATGAATACGTATGTTTACATACTGCTTTTCAAATAGGAAAATAATATTTTTAATTAAATACAAAAAATGTTTTGCCTTGAAATATAGGATTGTCATGAAGTTTAAATAACATAATTTATGTGTCTTTGGAAAAGTATAAAATGTTTTTGAATATTAATTTTTTTTTTGAGACAGAGTTTCACTTTATCGTCTTTGGTAGACTACTGTGGCATCATAGCTCACAGCAACCTCAGACTCCTGGGTTTAAGCGATTCTCCTGCCTCAGCCTCCCAAGTAGCTGGGATTACAGGTGACTGCCACAATGCCTGGCTATTTTTAGAGATAAGGTCTGGCTCTGGCTCAGACTGGCCTGGAATCTGTGAGCTTAGGCAATCCACCCACCTCAGCCTCCCAGAGAATATTAATTATTTTCAACAAGGGGTTCTCTTACTTAAGTTAAAACTCTTACTCTTTCAAGACTAAAGAAAAACCAGAAAGATGCAGTGTCCAATTCCTCAGAAGCTGATGGAATTGCTTTGTGGCAGATGGATCACACCAGATAATGGCTACTTACTTCTTTGTGTTTGGGTTTTTCATTGGCACAAATGGTTGTGTGTGTGTGTTTTTAACAATAGTTTTTGAGCTATCTTCTCATAGATAAGCTGGTTGGGGATCTGGGCAATGTTATCCTATGTTAATATTAAAAAATTATTTTCTGGCCAGACATGGTGGCTCCTGCCTATAATCCTAGCTTCTGGGAGGCCAAGGCAGACAGATTGCCTGAGCTCACAAGTTCAAGACCAGCCTGAGAAAAAGTGAGACCTCATCTCTACTAAAAATAGAAAAACTGGGCTTGGCGCTTGTAGCACAGTGGTTATGGCACCAGCCACATGCACTGAGGGTAGCAGGTTTGAACCTGGCCCGGGCCAGGTAAACAACAATGACAACTGCAACAAAACAATAGCCAGGTGTTGTGGCGGGCGCCTGTAGTCCCAGCTACTTGGGAGGCTGAGGCAAGAAATCACTTAAGCCCAAGAGTTTTTCTGTTGGGGAAAGTTGTCTTAACCATGTGTGCACTTATATCATTAATGCATGGGAAGTAATTTAGGGAAGTAATTTCCAGTTTTAATCATGTGTGCACTTATATCATTAATGCATGGGAAGAAATGTTAGGGAAGTAATTTCCAGTTTTAGGATGGAATTAAACATTTCTACTTTTCACCATGTTTCTCAAAGAGCAGCATAACTTGAACTTCTCTGCTACCTGAACTGATGAAAACAACTTGTTAGTTAACAACTTGTTAGGTAATGAGGTTAAAAAGTGTTACTTTAATAGCTGGCATCTGAACTCCTAGTAAGGTACTACCTGTGTTAGGAGAACTTGGGGCCTAGGCGTTGGCTGGTGCTATGGCTTGGAAAAGGAAGAGGTGCTCCTTGGAGAGGAAGGGGAGAGAGAATGGAGATGTGAAAGTGAAGGAAGAGCCAGGTAGGTGATAGAGCCTGGTAGTCTGTGATGGTTGAATGGCTGTTGAATTTTTAAAATAGAGTTATGTACAAACCCAGTTAAGTATGTTTATTACCATGAAAACTCCTCTTAAATCTCTTTCTAAAATTTTCATTATGTGTAATACATTGGTAAATGTTTTATGTGAAAAGCTTTTTTGATGGAACTTAAAGAGATGCTAAGGTTTACTACTGGATTAATAAGGTGTAACACAATCTGTGTGACCAGAAACAGTAATCCATGACACACAGAATGCTGCAAGGCTGTAGGACCCCTCTGAGTTCCAGAAATCATGGAAGACAGAATTGGAATTCAAAAGCAATTGGAATAATTAGCCAGGCTTTAGAGCAGGGACACCGACCGCTGACCTCGGTTTTGATTAGATTAGGCAGATGCTACCCTTGGTCCTGAGATCATAAGATGTAAGACAGGTGAACTGCAACAATATTTGTTTGGAAAAATGAGCCTCGCAGTGACAGGGCAGGGCAGGGCGGTATGGTGTCCAGAATGCCAATTGGGGAAAGTCATTGAAGATAGGCATGACATGCCCTTGCTTTGCAGTTTGTCCAGAGATGGATGGCTTGGGTAAACTTGAAGCTTGTTTGCTGCTGAAGAGAAGCATGCCGCTCAAGCAAAGAGAAGATAATACGGCATTTGGAGTCAACAAATGGAAATTTGATCTCAAATTTAATTACAGATCTGGGCAGCCAATTCTAGCCGTAGTATTATTTCAAGCACCAGAAAGTGAGTTTGATAATCTCTGACTCATTTTCTATCTCCTCAGATCACTTAGGCTTTTGTTCCTCTCTTCAATCAAATGATGTTTATTTTTTTTTAATTTTTTTAGAGACAGAGTCTCACTCTGTCACTCTCGGTAGACTGCCATGGCATCACAGCTCACAGCAACTTCCAGTTCTTGGGCTCAAGTGATTCTCTTGCCTCAGCCTCCCAAGTAGCTGGGACTACAGGTGCCTGCCACAATGCCCAGCTATTTTTGTTTGTTTGTTTGTTTGTTTTTTTGGCTGCAGTTTGACCTGGGCCGGGGTCGAACCCGCCACCCTCGGTATATGGGGCTGGCGCTCTACTCACTGAGCCATAGGTACTGCCCCAATCAAATGATGTTTATTGGGATACTATTTTGTGTCAGGTATTATGCAAGGTAAGGGACCTCTAAAAATGGACAAATGATTTTTGCCTTTGTGTGGGAGAAAGTAAAGTGATCAGCCAAACTGATGATGATAGAATCGTGAAGTATTATTTTAGAAAACGACACACAGGAACACAAGGAAAAGCACATTGCACATTCTGGCCTGAGAGCAGGACATGTTGAGACAGAGAATATTTGTAAAATGAGCAGATGCTTGAGTTTATTCTCAAAGTTAGAGAGGATGTGAGCTGAGGGTTTGAGGTCATTTATATAGTTTGGGTTTATCATTAAGGAGCTGAAATTTAAGCCACAGGGATAGATCATAATACCTAAGGAATGAAAAGAATACTCAAGAAAACAACTCTATAAAATGCTAAAAGTAGGAGAGGAAGGAAGAGCCTAACAAGAAGACGGCAGAAATGTGAAAGGAAAATCAGAAGACGGTTGTCAGCAAGAGATTCCAAGAAACAGAACATGGTTTGCAACATCAAATGCTACCAAAGTAAAGTAAAATAAGCATCTAAATATTCTTTTCATGGTTCAATTAGGAGATCACTGGACATCGTAGCCAAGGGAGTTTCTGTGGCGAGTTGGACGAGAGGGCATGTGGAAGTACACTGAGGAGGGGATGAGAGAGAGAGAGGTACAGTGCTGGAGGTGAGGATGGTAGAAAACCCTTACAAGGAGTTTAAAATGAAGCAGAGAAAATGGTGGTGCTAGAAATCAAGTGACACGCTAGGCTTTCGGGGGGGAGGGGGGTTGTTTCTGAGATAGTGATAGCTTGAGTAAAATGACAGAGAACAGAAGACAATTGGTAGAAAGGGAGAAGTTGAAGATAGAGAATAAAAAAAGTTACACGTATGTTTTTCTTACCAAAATGAAATGCTACTATCCAAATTGTTTTGGAATTTGCTTTTAATGATTACCCTGAATTTTAGTGATTTTTAAATTTTATTAATATTTCAAAATTTCCTTGAAATTTTGTGGTAGAATTTTAAAGACAATATGTTTTTGCTTATGTTTATACTCATTAAATAAAAATGGAACATAGGAAAAACTGGAAAGGTGATGATCATCCACCGAACCACTGCTCTAAAAGATTACCCTAACAATCTTATGTATTTATTTTCTTCTAGTTTTTACCTATGTGGAGAATATGTTACGCTGTGTGTGTTCTACATAGTTCTAATTATACATTACACACAATTTTATATTTGTCTCTTAATAGTTAACATTGTTTATAAGTATTTGTCATGGTATGGCATCTTTTAATAATGGAATACCAGGCATACCATAACTTTTATTTTTCCCATGGAGTTGGAAATTGAGGCTTCACAATTATCACTGTCCTAAATTCTGTAGCAAACATCTTTGCATTTAGAATTATTTCACTTTTTAGTATTCTTTACATTTAGAATTATTTCGTGAGAGAATATTCTAAGATGTTAAGTCAGTGGATCAAATGATTCACATTTAAAATTTTGATACATATTTTCAAGTTATTATCCCAATTTATATGTTTATATTTAAGAATCCGTTATCTTATTAGGAAATCTGATAATACAAAAGTGAAAAACGTCACAATGTTTTAATATCTTGCATGAATATGTGCATTATTATGTGAGTTGAATATTTTGTCAGGTTGATTATCAGTTACATTGTCTCTTACATGAATTGTACTCTTACCCATTTATTTATGAGGATCTTCATTTAGTATTTATTTTTGAATTGAATAAATTTTTAATACAAAAAAGTATGAATTTCTTGCCTATCATATTCTGCTGTGTTTTGTTTGCCTTTTAGTTTCATTACATGCTTCGGTGTGCATGTTTACAGATATTGATTCCATCATGACTCTTTGATATGTACTATGGTTTTAAGGTTTGGGAATTTCCCTCCCCCACTCCCTGCTAGAATGGTATTCATTTCTTTCTTTCTGTTTTGTTTTTATTTCTTTAATTCCTAATGAATTAATATAATACATACCTTAAGATCGAGTCTGAAATAGAATATTCCAAAATAGCTTACTAATTGGCCAATTACATATTTAGCCTTTCTATTATCAGTTCAATGTTTTTATTGTCTTCATCATGTAGTAAATTTTTATTCTAATTTCTGTGCTATATGTCCTACCTATTTCTTGTTTATTCTTGAACAACACTGTTCATAAAGTTTTTAAAGATATTTTAATTTTCTTTTCTTAAAGATATTTTAATTTCTGATAGGTTTTGTTCTCCTCCCCTACACTTTAAAAAAATATTTTATCTGGGTGGTACCTGAAGCTCAAGTGGCTAAGGTGCCAGCCACACGCACCAGAGCTGGTAGGTTCAAATCCGGCCTGGGACTATCAAACAATGACAACTACAACCAAAAAATAGCCGGGCGTTGTGACGGGGGCCTGTAGTCCCAGCTACTTGGAAGGCTGAGGCAAGAGAATCACTTAAGCCCAGGAGTTGGAGGTTGCTGTGAACTGTGACACCATGGCACTCTACCAAGGGCCATAGCTTGAGGCTCTGTCTCAAAACGAACAAACAAACAAACAACATTTTATCTAATGCTATTACCTTTTTGCTTTTGCAGATAAAGTTTAATAATTTGACAAGTTTCAAAAGAAAACTCTTTGCTGTTTTAGTAAAAATATGCTATCCTCTACACAAATTTGGAAAATATATCAAATACAAGGGTCTGAAAGACTGATCTAAACTGGCTGAAGATAAATTTTGGCTTTATCTAAGGATAAAATCTGGTCTCAAGTGCAGCTTGACTGGGGCTCAGTGTGACCAGGATTTAGTTTTTTCTTCCATCTTTCAGGACCACTTCCTCGGATGTGGCTAGCTTCCTGTCGTACGTGTCTTTTGTGGCTTCAAGACAGCTGCCAGGATACCTACTACCAGGTTTTAGTTCAGGGAGATGAATAATCTTCTTCCCTGATTGCTCAAACAGAAGTCTAGACATTGACTCTGTGGTTCTGATTGCCCTCAGACTGGTCATGAGCCCAACCTTGAAACCCATGTCTGTGCTCAGGGAGACAGGAAACTCTGACTTAAGGATCACTCCTGTAGCTGAGGATGAGTGTTGAATGGAGGCTGTACTGGGACCTTTAGATGCCCCCCTCCAGGGCTGATTTGCACAGCCCTCAGCGGTGTGGATCCTCTGCTGCTAATGGCTCATTGCTGGGCTCTGCCTGAACGCTGCCCACTGCTGAAGAGACCTCACTAACCCAAAGTTACATTCTCCCCCAGGGAATGGTGTGGAGCCAACAACTGGCTGATGTAGGGACCCAAAGGCCTAAGTTTCTTGCCCCAAACTGAGTCAACTCTGAAGGTTCATGCCAGCTCCAAGGTTTCCCAGAGAGTTAGCTGAGACCTCAGTTGCCTACATTGCTACGGCAGCAGCTTGTTTCCCCACCAGCCTGTCCTAATTAGGTCCTTAAAGATATGTTTTCTATGCACATTCTCCAGTAAGCCTTCCACATGCAATTTATTGTCTCAGCATCTGTACCTAAGGAACTCAATCTAAGATGGTGATTCATCCAACCAAAAACACTTGGCTAAAAATGGAGGCTGGGATACTGCAAAGGAAATGGTAGATGCAGTTAGCATAGGTTGGGTGGGGAGGAATATATTCAAGGTGCACCACCAAATAATGTCCACTACAGAAGGATAACATTTGATAACATACAATATTCTCATTTAGTACCATTCTGTGGCTTTTTGGTTGGTCAATTCTTTTAATGAAATATACACATTTTAGAAATGGCAAATACTTTTTTAAAGGTGTTTTTTGTTTATATAATATACTTTGAAAATTAGTATTCTCTCTAAAGTTAAGTTTTCAAATTGGTGATTGCTAGTATTATAAAAATTTGAATAGAGTTTAAAATATTTAATTTTCTTTAAGGATCTTTAGGGAAACATCTATTTAACGTCACATTTGTATAATGTAGCAGTCTACACTTTGTGGCATTTTTTGGGGGGAAATTCTAAAAATCCATTTGTGGTTTTTCAGATGGTAATATGAACTAAGAAAGCTAAGAATGAGTCTAAAATCTATCTCAAATGGGCTCATTGGCTATTTTGAACTCAGAATATTCCGAGTTGCCAAGGAATTAAGATTGGTTAGAAATGCCTGAAATGTTTGTTCATTCCCCACGTACTACTATATAATTATTCTCATTCCTTCTCAGAGGAACCAGCACTATCAAATATGGTGGCAGCGATACAGGACAGGTGGTGCCCCAGCCAGCTCAGCCGAGCCGAGCTGAGCTGGAGGACCCGCCGCCTCCACCTCTGCAGTGTTGATGTACTCCGCCACAGAACCAGCCTGCGGGAGGGTAGGCAACGGGAGGGCCTCTCACCCCCACTCCACCCCCACCCGTAGGCTCTAATAGCCAGAGGGGCCAGATAACTGTTGGGGAGACTCCGGGGCTTTGGTGTCTACTTCCCTTTGCATTTCTGACTGAACAGGGAACCCCCCATTTCCTATGTCTAGGTCAATTTCATGTAAGTTTCCTAGGCCCCAATTCCATGAATGGACTGCGTCCATTCATTAATACATTCATTCACTTTGCCCCGGTGGAAGGGACTGTGTCCATTCATTAATATATTCATGAACCTTGCCCCAGCAGAAAGGACTGTATCCATTCAATTCCTGGCCTCATATACAAGGAACCCATGCACCTATGTATACCCCTAGACAAAGAGCCCAAAGATGGACAGAAGGAGAGAGAGAGCTTCTCCCCCACCCCCCCACTCCTCTGCAACTTGGGTTTTTTCTCTCTGCCAGGAGCTTTGATGTTTTCGTATTCTTTTCTTTTCTGTAAATAAATCCTGTCTTACCACTGATATGTGGTCCATGGATTCATTCTTCAACTGAGACCAAGAACCCAGTGAAGAAATTCCGGTATCAGCAGTAAGCCCCTGTGTTCAAGAGGCTGCTGTGTGTTATTCTTTTAAAGTTTGTCTGGAAAAGGTCACTACTTCCCCATGAGATTCTCAACAGACCTCAGTTGTGTCACAAGGCCCTGGAGAATTAATTCTGTTGAGGGAGTATTTGAGCCAGAGGAGCAAGGTCCTCCCACTGGTGTCCATTCCCTTCTCTCTAATTCTGTTTAGCAAATCATCAGCTCTCCTAATTGTCACTAGAAATTCCCATTCCTAGAATGGCAGGTGAGTTTCAATGCCAACAAACGTCAGCTTATGCTACCCAGCCTGGCTGTGTTGTCCTGGAGGCTAAAACAATCACTTTTCCAGTCGCAGGGCTTCTTAAGTATTTTCAAGAGCAAGAGAAGTTTCACCGAATTTTCACCTCTTTTTGTAGGTGACAGCAATGCATTTGGTAAAATACATGAGATAAAATCACCAACAGTTCTCTGTGTAAAAGGTTCTACCAGCATTACTTATTAAAGCCTTAGGAAAACCGTACGAGTAGGTATTACTATTATTTCCCTTTTCCCTGGGAAGAAACTGAAGCTTCAGAAGGTGAAACACCTTGTTAAATGGTACATAGACATGGTAGTGTTATCAATGGGGATTTGGTGATATGTGAACATTTTAAGATTAAAAAGTATTACAGATTAAATATGCAGTATATTGCATTATTTCTCAAAACCTGGTATTAATTTTTTTCTTGTCAATTTTTTTTGTCAAATCTGGCCCGGAGGAAGCTTACTAACTTATATCACTAGTTAGTTGATATCTAAGTGCCTAAAAGAGTACCAAATTACCTCTCTCTGTACTTTCCTTACACAAAGAAATACATAACATGAGAACTTTAACTGTTGGGGATTAGGAACACATGAACCTGCTGGCATATTTGACTTGACCTTACATTCAGAGATAAATAAACACCTTTGTTCTAGTAGCAAAACATAAGCTCTTAAAATCTACGATCTAACCAACGTGACCCAAATGGAAGCCTTGCCAAGTGTAGGGGAAGCAGCTGGGAACCTGCTACCAGTATAGCTGTGGCGTCTGCCTTGTATTTTGCAGTCAGTAATTACAAAAGCTCCAGCCACAGAGATAATGAAATGCCATACTTACCTTGTACCTTGTACAAGGTATTCGACCAAGAGTTTTACCAGCATTACTTATTTAATCCTTGGAAACACCTTATGAATAGTAATTATTATTCTTGTTTCCATTTCACAGGGAAGAAAGTGACTAAGGAAGGTTAAATAGCTTGTCTAAGGTCACACAGACAGGTGCCAGCAGAGTGGGATTTGCACCCTAGCTTGAATTACTTTGGAGCTTTAGCTGCAATTACTACACTAAAATGGAAGTGTGATTTCCAAGAGAAATATTGCAATAATAACCTTATTGATACAGGACAGGTGGCACCCCAACCAGCCCAGGGGAGCTGAGAGGAGGACCTGCCGTCTTGCCCTGGGGGTGCTGGAAGGTAGGCAGCCCCCCACCTCCATCCCTCCATCCACCGCAGGAGTCTCCAGAGGCTGAGAATCCAGATAACTGCTGGGTGAGGGAGATACCCCCAAATTGCTAGCTCAGGGAGTGCTGTGGTATCTCTGCTCCCCCTTCCCCTTGTGTTTGTGGCTGAATGGGGAACCACACCATTTCCCAGGCCTGATCAATTTCATGTAAATTTCCTAGGTTTGGGAACCGAGGCGACTGTATCCATTCATTTCTTGGCCTATATATTATATACACCCTTAGAAAAAGACCCCAGAGAGATTTTTTTGGACTTGAATTTTTCCTCCTGCTAGAAGCTCTTGTGTTTTCTCTGTATTGTTTTCTGTAAAATAAATCTTGTCTTACCACTTACTTGTGGTCCATGGATTCATCTTGGAATCTCCGGAGACCAAGGACCCACTGAAGAGGAAATTCCAGTATCACTATGGTGTCTATGTCTAAATTGCACGGGGCTATGCTAGAACATGTTTTTTCCTTAAGTAAAGCTTACAATGGACGTTTTGAGGCAAAGTAGAAGTCATTTTGATACTGGAATTTCTTCTTCAATAGGTCCTTGGCTTCCGGGATTGGGGGAATGAATCCACGGACTCCAAATCAGTAGTAAGACAGGACTTATTTTACAAAAATAAATAAATAAATACAAAAAAAGCACCAGAGCTTCTGGCAGAGGAAAAAAACCTAGGTCAGAAAAAAAATCTCTCCTCTGGGTCCTTCGCCTGGGCGAATACATATAGAGCCCAACAGCTGAATGGATACAACCCCTTCCATTCCTAGGCCTAGGAAACTTACATGAAATTGACCAGGTCTGGGAAATGGGTTCCGGTTTAGCCGCTAGTGCAACCGGATGGAGACAGAGGCTGGGGCTGAGACACCACGTAGCTCCCAGAGCTGAGATACCACGTAGCTCCCAGACTGCAGAGTCCCCCAGCAGTCATCCAGCCCCTCTGGCCACTGGAGCCTCCTGCAGGCCCCCCCTCAACCCTATTCCTTGGCCAGCCACTGCTGCATCAACCCCCAGGGCAGAAATGGCAGGTCCTCTCTTCACCTTAGCCACGCTGGCTGGGGCCCTGTATCAATTAGATCAGTTCACCAATCTCTCAGTTTTCCTCTCTTTTTATACAGAAGGGTTTGCCTTTTCTTACCTTAGAATTATTTTGGCCATGTATCTTACTTTGATCATAAATTATAAGTGAAAGTGAGAGAAGCTTTTAAAAGCCAATACATGAATATTCTGCTTTCTAGTCATGATGAAGTAGAAGGGAGTATGTTTACTTCTTGTTCATAAGCAAATAGAAAGCAGTATAAAATATATAAAGCACTGTTTTTCAGCCTTTGAACAATAGGCATCACAGAACAGCAATCCCCAAGAGAGGAGAATGAAATGACAGGTGCCCTGTAAATGTCCTGGAGCACAACTTGGAGAGTACACAGGGCAGAGAGGGGAGGAACAGGAACAGAATCTAGTTGTCTGCCTAAAATAAAGATACAGCATTTTGAGTTTGGGGAAACCAAGGCTGCTAGAGTATGTGTGGCATAGCTGGAGAGGAGGCTACTGCACAGGGAAGAAAGAGTTCTGAAGATCTATAAAGAGGTTCTCTTGAGTTTTAGCTGAATACTAGTCTGCACAGGTGGGTAAGGAAACTCCCAAAGCAGGGGAAAAATATCACAAGAAATGAATGAACAGAATACCCTCCAGCACTTACACAGGGCCAGAACAGTTTGCATTCACACATGCCAAAGCAGGAAAACATCCTAAAAATGGGGTGTTTGGTTCAATGTTTCAAAAGCATGGGCAAATTAACCCTAAACTAAAAGCTGTTTTGGTCCTGACCTAACAAAGCTTACAACCAAGGCTTAAAAAGGTTAGAAACAGGGTGGTGCCTGTTGTTGAAGGAGTAGGGTGCCAGCCCCACATACCAGAGGTGGTGGGTTCAGACCTAGCCTTGGCCAAAAATTGAAAAAAAAAAAAAAAAAGTTAGAAACAAATTCTGAGGAACTTAACTGGATCCCTGAAAGAAGATTCCAAACATTTGAAAGAATTAACAAAAATCAGCAACAAATAACATAAAGTACACATTTGGCATCTAATAAAAAATTACCAGTAATTCAAGGAAGAAATATATGACTCAGAAAGAAGAAAAAAGTCAACCAAAAGAGACAGACCCAGAAATGACATCTCATGATAGAATTACTATACAACGGCATTAAAATAGCTATTATAAAATTAAGATGGTAGAAGAAAGCATGTACATGAAGAGAAGAAAAATGAAAGACATAACAAATTTAAACTAAACTTCAAAAAAATGCAGTGTCTGGAAAAAAATACTTAGACGAGAAACTGCTAAAGAAAAAAATAAGTGAGCTTGAAGACACTTCCCAAACTAATGCAGAGAAAAAAACCAACAGTGACAGTGAGCTATATGAAAACATCAGGAGGCCTAACATATGTATAATTTGGAGTCCATCAAAAAGATGGAGAGATAGAAAAAAGTAGTGGTGAAAATGCTAAAATCACAGATCCCAGTAGTTCAACAAATCTAGAATCAGAAAAAAAAAATGAAGTAAACAAGGCACATAAAAATTAAATTTCTGAAAATTAGTGATAAAAGATAAAGTCTTTTTTTTTTTTGGCAAGCATGAGACTAAGTTTATTGAGAAAGAGAAGAATAGGCTTTTAGAATAAGAGCTAGATACAGGCTTACAGAGGAAGATACATTCACCATAGACAGTGAATGGGCCCCCATTGTCACAAGGAAAAGGCAAAGAGGCCAAAAGATAAAGTCTTTTTTTTTTTAATTATTTATTTTTATTATTAAATCATAGCTGTGTACATTAGTGCAATCAAGGAGTACAATGTGCAGTTTCATATACAATCTGTAATGTTCTCATCAAACTATTCAACATAGCCTTCATGGCATTTTCTTAGTTACTGTATGTAGGCATTTGTATTCTGCATTTAGTAAGTTTCGCCTCTACCCATTCTAAGACGCACCGTAGGTGTGGCCCCACCCATTACCCTCCCTCCACCATAACCTCCCCCCTCCCTTCCCCTTCCTTGGCCCTTTCCCCATAGTCTTGTGCTATAGTTGGGGTATAGCCTTCATGTGAAAGCTATAATTTAGCTTCCTAGTAGGGCTGAGTACATTAGATACTTTTTCTTCCATTCCTGAGATACTTTGCTAAGAAGAATATGTTCCAGCTCTGTCCATGTAAACATGAAAGACTTAAACTCTCCATCTTTCTTTAAGTCTGCATAGTATTCCATGGTATACATGTACCACAGTTTGCTAGTCCATTCGTGGGTCAATGGGCACTTGGGCTTCTTCCATGACTTAGCAATTATGAATTGAGCTGCAATAAACATTCTGGTATAGATGTCTTTGTTATATTGTGATTTTTGGTCTTCTGGGTATAAACCTAGTAAAGAAATGAAAGGATCAAATGGCAGGTCTATTTTTAGGTCTCTAAGTATTCTCCAAACATCCTTCCATAAGGGACGTATTAGTGTGCATTCCCACCAGCAGTGTAGAAGTGTGCCATTTTCTCCACATCCATGCCAACATCTCTGGTTTTGGGATTTTGTTATGTGGGCTACTCTTACTGGGGTTAGGTGAAATCAAAGTAGTTTCGATTTGCATTTCTCTGATGATTAAGGATGATGAGCTTTTTTTGATGTGTTTGTAGACTGTGCATCTGTCTTCTTTGGAGAAGTTTCTCTTCACGTTCCTTGCCCACCCTAAGATGAGGTCATGTGTTCTTTTCTGGCTAATACGTTTGAGTTCTCTGTGGATTCTGGTTATTAGACCTTCATCGGAGGTATAACCTGCAAATATTTTCTAAAATTCTAAGGGCTGTCTGCTTGCTTTACTTACTGTGTTCTTGGCTGTGCAGAAGCTTTTTAGTTTGATCAGGTCCCAGCAGTGTATTTTTGATACTGCTTCAATTGCCTGAGGAGTCCTCCTCATAAAATATTCACCCAGGTCTATTCCTTTAAGAGTTTTCCCTGCACTTTCTTCAAGTATTTTTATAGTTTCATGTCTTAAGTTTAAATCTTTTATCCAGTGAGAGTCTATCTTAGTTAATGGTGAAAGGTGTGGGACCAGTTTCAATCTTCTACAGGTTGCCAGCCAGTTTACTCAGCACCATTTGTTAAATAGGGAATCTTTTTCCCACTGAATGTTTTTAATTGGCTTGTCAAAGATCAAATAATGGTAAGTAGCTGGATTTGTCTCTTGGTTCTCTATTCTGTTCCAGACATCTACTTCTCTGTTTTTGTGCCAGTATCATGCTGTTTTGATCACTGTTGATTTATAGTACAGTCTCAGGTCTGGTGGTGTGATTCCTCCTACTTTGTTTTTATTGCTGAGTAATGTTTTGGGTATTCAAGATTTTTTATGATTTCATATAAAATGAAGTATTATTTTTTCAAGATCTTTAAAATATGACAATGGAGCTTTAATAGGTATTGCATTAAAATTATATATTGCTTTGGGCAGTATGGACATTTTAACAATGTTGATTCTTCCCAGCCATGAGCATGGTATGTCTTTCCATCTGTTAACATCTTTGGCTATATTTTTTCTTAGAGTTTCATAGTTCTCTTTGTAGAGATCTTTCACTTCCTTTGTTAGGTATACTCCCAAATATTTAATCATCTTTGGCACTATTGTGAAAGGAATAGAGTCCTTGACTGTTTTTTTGCTTGGTTATTGTTGGTATAGATAAAGGCTACAGATTTATGGGTGTTGATTTTGTAGACTGAGACATTGCTGTATTCCTTGATCACTTCTAAAAGTTTTGTAGTAAAATCCCTAGTGTTTTCCAGATATATGATCATATTGTCTGCGAAGAGTGAAAGTTTGATCTCTTCTGACCCTATGTGGATACCCTTGGTCATCTTTTCTTCCCTAATTGCAATGGCTAAAACTTCCATTACAATGTTAAAGAGCAATGGAGACAATGGGCAACCTTGCCAGGTTCCTGATCTAAGTGGAAATAATTTCAGTTTAACTCCATTCAATATGATATTGGCTGTAGGTTTGCTGTACATGGCCTCTATTAGTTTAAGAAATGTCCCTTCTATACCCATTTTCTTAAGTGTTCTCATCATGAAGGGATGCTGGATATTGTTAAAAGCTTTTTCTGCATCAAATGAAAAATCATATGTTCTTTATTTTTAAGTTTGTTTGTGTGTTGAATTACGTTTATAGATTTACGTATATTGAACCAGCCTTGAGACACTGGGATAAATCCGACTTGGTCATGGTGT